>JACEGR010006943.1:0-54953 GCA_014170235.1 Listronotus bonariensis
TTATTTCAAACTTGGAAGAGGTACTAGGTTTAGCTTGCACACATTACATGACTTACACATTAGTAGTGGGAGGTGATTTTAATATTAATCTAATTGAGCAAAACGAGCAAACTAATCAGTTTTTGGATTTAATGCACTCTTTTAATTTATCTCCTTGCATATCTGAGCCTACAAGAGTGACTGAAAGCAGCTCAACACTCATTGATAACTTGTTTTGTAATTTAGATACAAAGTTGTGTAGTGGGTATGTTCTGAATACGGCGCTATCTGATCACCATGCTCAGGTCTTACTATTGCCAAATTCAGATTTAAATTTAAACAAATTTAGTTATAAAACAAAAAGAATATACTCAAAGGCCAAAGTGTGTCATTTTAAAGAAGAATTATCTCAGGTTGACTGGCTGCCTCTTTATAGCAATCAGAATGTCGATCTAGCCTACAATCTCTTCTCCGGCACCATCACGACTCTGCTTAAAAATATTTTTGTTCTGAAAAAATACATGATACCAAAAAATTTC
Source organism: Listronotus bonariensis (assembly GCA_014170235.1). Taxonomy (NCBI): domain Eukaryota; kingdom Metazoa; phylum Arthropoda; class Insecta; order Coleoptera; family Curculionidae; genus Listronotus; species Listronotus bonariensis. The sequence continues at coordinate 519 of JACEGR010006943.1, forward strand.
TGCATGGATTACATCTGGTATTAAAACTTCATGTAGAATGAAAAGAATATTATATTTTAGACAGTTAAATCGCGAAATTACAAAAGATCACTATAAAAAATACTGTTCAATATTGAGAAAGGTCATTAAAAAAGCAAAGCAGTTGCATTGTCAGTTTATTATAGACAGCTCCGATATTAAAACCAAGACGACTTGGAATTTAGTAAAAGATATAACCGCTCAAAAAAACATAGCTCTAATATATTTTCAAATTTTTCAAACAAATATAATAATAAAATGATGATATTAAATAAATTAAATAATTTTTTGACACAGCATGTCCGTCAATCTCTTCTAATACTTGGGATAAATTTTGTAATATAAGTATACAAAATACAATTTTTCTTTCTCCCGTTACTCCATATGAAGTTAAAATAATAATAAATAAACTAAAAAATAAGACATCTGTTGGAGAGGATGAAATTCCTGTTACTTTATTAAAGGCTGTTTCAAATATAATCTCAGGGCCGATTTCTCATATTGTAAACCTATGCTTCACGTCTGGGAAATATCCAAGTTTGCTTAAAAATGCTTATGTTAAAGCCATACATAAAAAGAATGAAAAAGATTTAGAAAACAATTATAGACCTATTTCCTTATTGTCTAATGTTAACAAGATTTTTGAAAAAATTATCTATAATAGGCTGATTGAGTTTTTGGAGAGGAATGTTGTACTCTCAGATAACCAGAATGGCTTTCGGAAGGGCAAGAACACAATTCGTGCAATCTATCAGGTATTAAAAAAGTTCTAGACTCTTTAAACAATAAAAATAAAACTGCTGCAGTATGTCTTGACCTTTCGAAAGCTTTCGATAGTGTGAACCATGAAATATTGTGTGGAAAATTGGATTTGTATGGTGTCAGAGGCATGGCTCTGCAACTAATAAAATCATATTTGACTGATAGATCCCAGCAAGTTGTTGAGCGTGATGAGGTTGGTAATCTTTTAAAATCCAATAAGGTATTTTTAAAAAGGGGAGTTCCTCAGGGCTCTGTCCTAGGACCACTCTTATACATTTTATACACCAACGAATTGCCGGGAATATCACCTGATCATGTGGTGCTATATGCAGATGACACCACTTTAATATTTAGTGAAGCAAATGATGAGCTTTTGTTGACAAATATTACTAATTCTTTGGATCAACTTAACGAATATTTTGCTGAAAATGATTTGCTATTAAATATAACAAAAACACAAATAGTTCAGTTTGGAAACAAAACAAAAAATACAATAAGAACTAACTATCGTGGGCAGGAGTTGGTGTCGTCTGATACGGTTCGGTTTCTGGGTGTGAACTTGGATTGTAGACTGGACTGGGAAGCTCATATCGAGGAGATTGCTTTGGGGGTTGCCAGATTTACCTATGCTTTGGGAGTTATTGCTAAGAATGTTGGTGTGGATGCTGCTATTACAGCATACCATGCATATATACAGAGTCGGCTTAAGTATGGGTTGGTATTTTGGGGAAATTCTTCAAGAATTGACAGAGTTATGGTGCTGCAGAAGCGTTGTGTTAGAAATATCTATGGAATGAAACAAACAGAGAGCTGTCGAGAAGTATTTGTTGACAAAAAATCTTAACTGTTATAAATCTTTACATTTTGGATTCTGTCATGTTTGTGAGGGGTAACTTGGATTTGTTTGCCGAGTGTCACCTTAGTCATGATCATGACACTCGAGATAAGGGCGGCAAGCTCTACTGTGATAAATGCAATTTTTCATACATTCAGAAAAATGTCAAATTTTCAGTAATAAATTTTTTTAATTCATTTCCTGAATCAGTTAGGCTACTCTCAGAGAGTGAACTAAAAAAGTGTATTAAGAAATATCTGTTAACAAAATCATTTTACACACTAAGTGAATTTTTTGATGATGAGGATAAAAAGTTACTAGGTAGGTGTAGTAATTAAGATAATATATTATCACATTATTGTATGACATGGTTCCACACCCTTTTGGGTTTTATATGTAACTATTTGTTATTTGGAATTAATAAATGCTTATCTATCTATCTATCTATCTATCTGCTTTTTGTCCGATAATCGAACGTTTACTTAGCCCAAATTTTCACCATAAACAACAAGGGACGTCGACAGTCGGATATGCAGCCATTTAGACTACATTTACGACAGTCGGAGATTTAGCGAATAATCTTATATCTACGAAAGTTTTTAAATATTAAAAGTAAGGTTAAAAATTTTCGAAAAGAAGTTGATGTTTTTGTTGGGGATGAGAGTTAAAAATGAATTTTATTGAAAAAGGGAAAGAATTTCTAACTTTTTCTGAAGTGGGAGCTTTTAAGATGTGGAAAAGAAAGAATGTATACAATTATATAAAAGAGATGCCAAAAAGATCAGTTGCACATCTATGCAAAAACTTTGCCCAAAAAGGAACGCTAGTGCAAATGCTGAGTTATTATATTTTTACATTGTGTACAGCTGTTACAAAGGGGGACAGAAATATATATCTAAAGGTTGTGGAAAACGCAAAACAAGGTTTGTATTATCGTCTAAAAGTTGATGTATTTTAACAAATAAATCCATAACTGCTACTTTCTCTTACAGGACGTTTAAAGAAAACTGCCCTATGAAATTAGGTTTCCGGTTATCCCCAGATGGACAAAATTATCTCTATCTAAATGTGGTTAATCTAAACCACAACCATGATATTGATAAGTCAATGTTCAGGTTGTTACCAAAACAAAGAAAATTAGATGAAAATGAAAAAAGGAAGTGCTTAAGCTAAAAGCACTAAAATGCCATAAAATCCTTTTAAAAAATTATATAAAGGAAACAACTGGAAAAACTCTTTTACTTAGAGATATTACTACCTAATGTAAAAGATAACAGTATGTCTACTAAAAATGACTTAAAAGAAACTATTGCTGTTTTACTGGAGCAACATAATTCACATGTTGAGATCATTACTAATGATGAGAATACTCTACAGGGTATTTACTTTCAAACGAAAGAATTATCCAGAAATGGTCCTCATTGATGCCATTTATAAGTTAAATAATTTACGAATGCCTTTATATCTAATGATGATTATTGATGGTAATGGCGAGGGTGTGGTGGTTTCAACATTTCTCTTATATGATGATACTACCTATTTTATTGTAAAACAGCTGCAACGGTGTAAATTTGAAATAGGTACTTACACTTAAAATTTGTTGTTTTAGTTTTGTTCTCAAACAATAAGCCTACTACGAACCTGCATAGTAGGTATTAAATATGTACCTGTGTTTAATTTCGTTACAGAATAGAATTTACTTTAATTTTTTTAAATCTATTATTTAACCTAATGAGCTTCAATGACTCATTTCACTGCAACTGTTATAATGTAATGGTGTAAATCGAGGTGTAAATTTTAGGTATTTACCTAGCTCAAGACGTAGCTATTTAGTCTCTATATTTTCTTAAACCAAAGTGTTAAGAGTTTAGTTGTCAGTTTAGTTAGAAATATATGTTTTCATTTTTGTTACCAAAGTACTATACCAACAGGTGTTCTGGAATTTATTGCCAGACTTTTACTTATTTAATAAAATAAATATGTGTAAACTACTAAATAATTTATTTTTTTCTTTTCCAACTAAAATTGAGAAAAATCTGTATCAAAAGGAGATATATTTATCCTTCTTTATACATTAAACTGCAACTGAGGCTGCAACTAAGTAATATGTGATAAGGCAATATTATTAGTCTGGTAAGTAAAAAAAAAGATATTTTGTATTTATTTTATTAAGTACCATTCCCAATTCTTTTGAAACTATATTTTTAAAGGTGATGCTGGATATAATTTTACGAATTGTTACCTATTGCTGCATGGTCATCTTTAGTCAACACCGACTCCACTGTCCGTGAAATCGGTGTTGCTTTAGTTCATAACGAGTTCCTGTACTTCTCGCTATAACTGATCAACAGAAACGTAAAAACTTTCGTAGATATAACATTATTTGCTAAATCTCCGACTGTCGTAAATGTAGTCTAAATGGCTGCATATCCGACTGTCGTAGACCTATCCACTGCCTAAAAATATCGTGTTAATTGCAGGCCTGGCCAACTTCTTATGAGAGCTGTCATTGCACCTGGCCAGATTTTTAAAGGGATTTAACGATATGTTGGTTGCCTATGCGCCCAGGTTCCAGATTTTATTTTAGTCGGTAAAACAGGAATCTGAAATTTTATATGTAGAAACCTGCAAGGAAAGGTAAAGTATCGATCGTTTTTATTTTCTTTGTCCTCGGCGCCGTCGCATTCATTACCGCCATTTTATCGTTTTTCTGTTTTAGGAAGCACCGACGCTTATCTTAATTCCTATTATTTTTTTAATTCTGCCTATTTCAAGTTGCCTTATTCATTAGAAAAAGGGCCAGAGAGTTAAAAAGTGTAAATTCATAGAAACCTGCAAGGAAAGGTAGAGTATCGATTAATCGATCGTTTTTCTTGTCTTTGCCCTCGGCGCGGTCTCATTCGTTGTAGTAATTTTATATTTTTTTCTGTTTTAGAAATCACTGGGAAACACCGACGCTCGCCGACGCTTTTTTTTCTTTTGCCTTACCAAAAACCAAGTAGGAAGCAGTAAAAATAATGTAAATTTAATATTATGTAAAGGAGACATAATTTGACCATGCAAGGTAAGTAAAATAATAATTGTATAATATATTAGACGCTCCATTTTATTTTATACTGTAGTATTTGCTTTCTGTTAAAATTCTGTAGAATTTGATTTCTGTTTGAATTTTGTGTGAACTTATTTCAGCATGGCAGTGTCAGCTAATATTGGGAGAATTAAATTTAGTTGTAAATACCCATCCTGTCGAAATTCTCATTTTATTATATTATAAGAATAAAATGTATGCACTTTAAACCGTTTAATTTCTTCATCGTTTTTAAACAAAAAAGGTATACTTTAAGTGAATCGATATCTTGGACCGTTTTTCATAAAATCACATTTTAAGTCCAGACATCCAGCATTTTGTATGTAATAAAAATTCAATTTTTGTGCGAAAACCATTAAAATGTGATAAAATTATGAAAAGCAGTCTTTACTTGTATTATAAAGTTTAAAAGGTTCACAAACACCATTTTCTTTTTTTATCATATTACGACATTTATGACATACAAAATGCTGGTTAGTCTGGATTTAAAATGTGATTGTATGAAAAACAGTCTCCAAGATATCGATTCAAATAACGTATACCTTTTTGTAGAAAAAGATGAAGGAATCAAATGGTCAAAGCAGAATGTTATTGCCACCTGTGTCAAAAATGCCTACATAAAATGAAAAAAAAGGCTCACCCCGCATAATCCCTACTTACTGAACAGCCAACATATGTAATTGCCCAAATATTATTTGTACTGTGGCAACAATTTCAAACTTATAATTTAAATAGGTTTTTTTTCCCCAACGAAGCATGATAGAACTTTTTTATATGAAGTACTAACATTATTTTGGCTCACTTTATCACCCCTATCATTTATGACCTCACCTTTCCGGACACCATGTATATTTAAAATTATTAAAGTTTAGTATTCTATTTTCATTTTTATCTTTTTTACCTAAATATTTTATTTTGCTTTACAATATTAATTATACACATAATTATTGATAAATTGGTTTTATTTGTTTTGTAAATAAATTGCTTTTTTTTGTTAGTCTATTGTAGAAAAAAGTGCCCAATCATCCTTAGTATTCCCTTTTAAATGGGTAATATTTGTGCATGTGCATAAAAGTTATGACTGGCCCTTTTTTAAGATAGGCTGACATTCTATTATTACTCTAATAAGTAGTTTTAAGTGTTTTAATACTATTTTTTTTTGTTTCATAAAACTACCCTTAGTACCTGACTTGACATCCACAAGATTAGTGAGAAATGCACCTACTCGATCTGTGATACATACCTGATTGTGACAATCTTCCCAAATTGGAATGACCACCAGGCTGTGACTGCTTTTATTTAGATATAATTACCAAAGAGAATACCAAATTTAATTTTATTATTAGAAATTAAAGTTTTTATTTATTTTAATGTAATTTTCTATGCTTTACTTTTGTTGTTTTCTTATATTATTGTCTTATTTAGATATTAAATTTAATAACCAAAGAGAATACCAAATAATTTTGTTTTTTTTTAAATATCTTTTCATGAATGGTTTTGATTTTAAGTTTTCTTTTTAATAATAAAATGTAAAAATATAAAACGAAAACCGTTTATTTTTTACTTTTTATTGTTAAAAATAAAACTTAATATCAAAATCTTTATGAAGACAAATATTAAAAATCATTTAAATATGGCGCCAGCCTTACAGATTCTGGTTAATTTATTAGTTCACAGATGGCGACACAAACAAAAATCTACCAGGCTTTGCCTCCAAGGCCTAGTTAGTGTGCCAGGTACCAGGGTGCGTATTTTGACAGTTTTTAACTGTCTCAGCAGTGGCGCTGATTTAACACGGCAATCGGACTTCTCTAACTCTCTCTGTTTTGTGGTTGATCAGTTATAGCGAGAAGTACAGGAACTCGTTATGAACTAAAGCAACACCGATTTCACGGACTGTGGAGTCGGTGTTGACTAAAGATGACCATGCAGCATAGGTAACAATTCGTAAAATTATATCCAGCATCACCTTTAAAAATATAGTTTCAAAAGAATTGGGAATGGTACTTAATAAAATAAATACAAAATATCTTTTTTTTTTACTTACCAGACTAATAATATTGCCTTATCACATATTACTTAGTTGCAGCCTCAGTTGCAGTTTAATGTATAAAGAAGAATAAATATATCTCCTTTTGATACAGATTTTTCTCAATTTTAGTTGGAAAAGAAAAAAACAAATTATTTAGTAGTTTACACATATTTATTTTATTAAATAAGTAAAAGTCTGGCAATAAATTCCAGAACACCTGTTGGTATAGTACTTTGGTAACAAAAATGAAAACATATATTTCTTACTAAACTGACAACTAAACTCTTAACACTTTGGTTTCAGAAAATATAGAGACTAAATAGCTACGTCTTGAGCTAGGTAAATGCCTAAAATTTACACCTCGATTTACACCATTACATTATAACAGTTGCAGTGAAATGAGTCATTGAAGCTCATTAGGTTAAATAATAGATTTAAAAAAATTAAAGTAAATTCTATTCTGTAACGAAATTAAGCAGAGGTACATATTTAATACCTACTATGCAGGTTCGTAGTAGGCTTATTGTTTGAGAACAAAACTAAAACAACAAATTTTAAGTGTGGGTACCTATTTCAAATTTACACCGTTGCAGCTGTTTTACAATAAAATAGGTAACTAACCAGAACTAACTCTCTCTGTTTTGTGGTTAATTGTTGGCAGCCCAATTATTATTTAAAATTTTACTATGGAAAACTTTGATAACGAAAAACTATCACCAGTTTCAAAGGAAATCGGCGAATTATTGGTAAATAATTTACTTGACGAAGTAAGATGCGACAAAGGGGCTTCATTAACATTTTCTACATCTCCCATTCAAGACGAAAAGCCTGTGGCATTTGATAATTATTGCTCCACAGAATCAATTAAAAAGAACAAGAGGATGATCTTGATGATGTATTTACAGAAGATAGCACAGCTAATTGTTCAAAAATAAAGACAGAGCCAGAAATAAATGTTTTTGATACTAAACAGTTCACAAATAGTGCTAACAAAGATGAAAAATCCATTTTAAATCCTTTTTTCGGCGATTTCGACAAGTAAGTTGGGTTCATTGAGGGTGTTAGTACCAGTAATGCGATGTATGAGTTGGTCACTGAAATCACAAATAACCTTAACAATAATAAAAAAACGATAGCTGTTTTTCTTGACTTGGCGAAGGCATTTGACACAGTGCCCCATGATGCCCTACTGGACATCTTATCCAGATATGGTGTCAGGGGTCCTGTGTTGGATGTCTTTAGGTCATATTTGACTAATAGGCAGCAGTGCGTTAAGGTAAATGGTGCTAGAAGTGATCAAAGGGTTATAGAAATGGGTGTTCCTCAGGGGACGGTTCTGGGTCCTCTATTATTTATAATATACATTAATATGTTACTGACTGAGGTTGAGACTGGTGGTACCATTTTGTCATATGCGGATGATACAGTTATCACATTTAATGCTGAAAGTTGGCAGGATGTCAGGGAGCGGGCTGAGAGGGGTGTCAGACTTGCCAAAAGGTGGTTCGATTCATTTGGTCTTTCTCTAAATATTAAAAAAACTAATTATATTTCATTTTCAATAACAAAAAAAAATAGACCGAACTATGACTATCTCAATATAGATGAGGAAGACCAGTGCCGTATTAGAGAGGTTACTCATACCAGATACCTTGGCATCATTGTTGATCAGAATCTGAAATGGCAGGAACATGTTACCAGAGTCACTCAAACTATTAAACTTTTAATACATAAATTCCATGTACTTCGAGAGATGTGTGAGGTAAAACTATTGTTGTCATTGTATAGGGCTCTGGTTGAATCAGTACTCACCTATGGAATTCTGGTATGGGGTGGAATTTATAAAAATGCATTACATTCTCTTGAGATAATTCAAAAGTCAATTTTAAAAATAATTTTCAAAAAAATAGATTATATCCATCAAAGATGCTTTTTTCAAAAAATATCTTAAACATTAGGTGCCTTTATATATTGTCTGTTGCCAAATTTATGATAAAATCTGAAAGCAAACCTCTAATTAAACACAATTTGGGTACAAGGAATAGGGAATATAAAAATTTAAGTCTTCCAATAAATAAAACTACTTTAAGCTTAAAATCCATATTATATTTTGGACCTAAAATATATAACAAAATTCCTCATAGTATAAGAAGTTCAAAGATCTGCAAAGGTTCTGCTTTTAATAAAAAGTGTTCCGAGTTTATCTTCAATGCCTATGAATCAGCTTTCGCCGATATGTTTGGCACTTTATAACTATTTTTCTCCACCTTTTTAGTTTGTAAAACCTGTGATAATGAGACTGATTGTTCGAGTGTACATTCTGTATATTAATTTAAATTTTTGTCTGCAATTTTAATTGTTAATCTTAATCTAAAGTTCCTATTTTTATATTTAATATCTTGATACTATTGTGATATATATATAACATTGTGATAATTTACCATGTGATGCCTGTGAGTCTTAATATTTTTAAATCGGTCCAACCTCACATGTCTTTTAAAAAGAGACTGTTGTAATGGTTAGTGTGTACAAATTGTAATTTTGAATTTCTTGTTTTTGAATATTTTGCATGTATATTTTTATTGTTACCTTTTTTATTGTTTAGCTTAATTTATTATCAACACAAATACTATAAGAAATATTTATATAGAATAATGTTCCTATAACACATACGGATGTCTCAGATATCTAGGTGTTATTAATAGTTTATATACACATCGTATAAATTTAATTGTACCTGTGCAATGTATATTGTGTTTTGTTAAATGAATAAATAAAATAAAAAAAAAAAATAAAAAGTTGGTGTCAGTTGTATGATAATATATACAGGATGATACAGAATGTTGTTAACAATTAGAGGAAAGATTCTACATCTCAAAATGTAAAAAAAAAGATCTCATCATCGCCTTCTAGATGCTAGAATTGTACTGTATCGCTCATTCCAGTACAGTTCAAAACATCTAGAAGTTGTTGTTCTTATATACATGGGTCTGACATGTTCAGTTTTCATGATAAGGGGTGTATACGGTAATTGTCTAGAAAGTTGCTGCAACTTCGATTATTTGGCCACTTTAGTATGCAGTCTACCTGCGTTTCGGGATCTTCCAAGACATCAACCTATTATTTGGCCAATATCTATTTACTATTTACATAATCTTTTTAATAATCCCAATAAACATTAATACTTAAAAGTACCACAATTATAAGAATCAGTATTTAAGCAGCGACCTGATTCTAATAGAATATTAATTACCCAATTATGGTGAAATGGCATATAAATACAAAGAGCAAATTTTTATAAAAATTAGTTTATTCAGTTTCTTATAGTGATACGTAATAATGTTGCTGAAAGATTTATATAGAACAGTTATTTTAGATGAAAATGTTGCAGTCAACTTTTTTGGCAACACCAACTTTTAGAAGAACCTAAAAAAATATAGAATGCCATCGGTGTGGAAGCAGCAGAAAAGGAAACGGGATCGAGGAGGATAATTTAGACCTGTGCTACGCAATTTAATTCATAAAAAGTGCAAAATACATAGAAAAATGGTGTTTTAAAAAGGTGAAAATTAAATATTGTGTGCCACTTTAGTCTTGAATCAAGAATTGTGTGCAAAAAGAAGGAAAAATATTGTGAAATTGAGTTAGTTTGATTTTCAACTTTGATGATGGATATCTCGAAAACAAAATGTTTCTGAAAAAAATTAATTTAGATTCGTGATCAGCGCCCCAAAATCCACTGTATACCAAATTTCGTCCAATTCGGAGTTGCAGCAACTTTCTAGACAATTACCCTGTATACTTTTTTATTTTTAATAATTTATTGTACATTTATCAAAAACCCTTTGAAGCATTAAGATGAGTTTTGGTATATGCAATGTTTCATTAAAGGTCACATTTATACTAAGCAGCACAGAAAAGCAATTTCCAGCATTTGATTTAATCTTAAAATTTATTATTTATTCGTATAATATACCTAATAAAAAACTACCAAAAATTAATATAATTTGAATATAATAATATAATTTTGGGTGATAGTCGGCTTTAGGAACAGTACTTTCTTCAATTTTTCCTTCAAAGTACATTAATTTAACAATATTTTATAACAATTTACACTTACTAAAGTGCGGATAATCACATTTAGGGCAGCTAATTAAAAAAAAAACTTTTAAAACTAAAATATGTGGAAATTTTGTATGTTTTCTGCTATTCATTAGATAAACGAGTTCGTACAGTTCATTAGCTGTTCACGTTTTGAGCCTATCTTCATGGTGTTTATGTCTTTGCGATGTTGCCGTTATTACGATTACTTTAAGGAAAACGGCGTATCTGTTTTTAACTTTACGCATCCGAGTTGTATATGTTGTGGATTTTTTTAATAAGATCAGATGTGCCTGAAGGGGCACGTTGCAAAACGTTCAATTAAATATTTATTTCTATATTCTCCCTTCTTTTTGTAGAATTATTTGCAAAAGAAGGGAGAATATAGTGAAAATAGGGTTGGTTTTTGTTAGTATTGCGAAGGGCACCTTGCTATATGCCCAATCTAAAACTATTACTTGCAATTTGGGTGCAAGAAAAAGAGAGACTACAGTAATAAGCCCAAGCCCATGTAATTTTATACTTTTGAAGAGCTATAGACGGTCATGCAAAACTGTCACATTTGGGTGGTCAGGTTAGTTGTTAGTTAAATTTTTTTTTGTAATTTAATTGATGGCTGAAAATACAGGGTATGATTCCTTAGCTTATTTTAGGAAAAAAGTTCATAAGAACATATGTCCTGAACGTCTTAACCATTGAGATATAGGGTGTTCAAATTTTCAAAAACCCAAACATTTCAAAAACACTTATTTTAGTAAAAACTGTTGTACTGGAATAAACCTTATTTAAATAAGTATTTTTTTACATAATTGCTAATTAAAAATTATAAAACCTAATTTTTAAAAGAAAAAAATCCCGCAATGCTTCTTTTATCATGTAAAAAAATATGCAATTAATTGAATTTTAATTTTTTCTCTTAAACTTAACAAACTAAACTGCTCAATCTAAACAAACAACAAAAATTTTACACACAATTACACAGTCAGTGGCATACCATATTTTTGTTAGAAATATTCCTTCAGTTGCCTCTCAAGACGCCACTGGACTTATTAAATGTAATTAATTAGTGATAAATTACCTTTAAAATGTCATTAATAATATTAATTAAAACAAAATTGGATAAACTATAGTTAGGATATTTAAAAAAATAGATTTTTTGTTTGAAATTTTAGCACCCAGTATCTTTAATGGTGACGTAATATACAGGGTGTCCGATGTAAAGAAAGCTTACCTATTCAGGTTTCTTGAGTTTTTGATGTTCATTCGTTTCTTTTTTATGCTCAAAAGATGATAGATGAAAAAGTAGAAAATTTTTATACGGGACGTTTTTTTCTATCCTTCTTGGTTATAGTTAAAAGTGGATGGCACAATATAAATGAAAAACCTGTACACTACAGAATAAAAACATTATAAATGGTATAAAAAAAGAAACAATAGCTAAAGTTAAAAGATACAATAATATAAATATAACGTAACATAGAAATATAACATAAATTTGATAAGTTAGAGAACACACAAAAACAAAATAAAGTCTCACATAAGTACCAGTTTACTCTAGATGATACTATGAATACATCAAAATTATATTCTGTCTACCACAAAGATTATATTGGTTTTATTATTTTAAATTTAGGTTTTAAAATGATTTTTCATTTTTTATAGGTTTAATAATTTATCTACATATGAAGAATGGAAATTAAAAAGTGAGGAACTATACATTAAGGAAGAAGAGGTTGAACAAACTGAAACAAGGTAGATATTTATTTTAATAGAATTTCAGATCTAAATATCTAAATGTTTTGGTTCTTTGTCAAAGAAATTTTTAAAAAGTGGATAAAACATAACTTTGAACCGTTGTACCTACTTGATATTTAGGTTAAATACAAATTTTGTAAAAGTTAGTTGCGATTAGAGGTTAGTTTTGCAATGGATGAAAATCTTTCGTTTCATCAAAAAGTAGCAACAGTTCGCGAGAACCGAAAATCTCTATCTCTAATAATAACCAAGATACCCTTCAATTGCAACGAAATCTGAACCCCCTGTACAGGGTGGCGCCATTTTGTTGACCTTGCAGGGTATAGCGAAAACTAAAAGAGATAAAACGAATCTGATTGTGCAGTCTCAATTTTAATTTTTTAAAACAAATTAAATGGTTAAAGTAATTTATGGCTAGCTTGATTCGTTTTGGAGATACAGAGTGTTTTTCAAATTTTGTCAATTTGGCCAGGCACTTGCATGTTTGTCAAGGGACTAACCAGAACAAACAATATTTTTATTGCAGAATGACCCCTTAAAATTTCTCAACGCACACCCTGTATAACTATGTCTTATTTTGACTTAACAAATAAAATTTAATTAAATAAAGCTAGTTTGGTTGTTAAAATGGTACATTTGTACTTTACGTATATTTTTTGAAATGGCGGATTCGCTTTTTTCAAAATACATGCTTCCAACTTTGCATTTGGGGTTAGAATTAAATCTAAGCACTTTTTATTCTTTAAGTCCCTTCAATATTTCGTGATTAAATATCAGTTTTTCCAAATTTTCCGCCATACCGCAGTTCACTTGACAAATGTTAAAAAGGAATTAAAAAAAACAATCCCATATGTTGCAAATTTTCAAAAGGTCACTGTATTAAATGCAATTGCTCTTCAAAGGCGATTAACTCAAAAGTAGTTTGTTGTATCACAAAAATGCAATGGACCAAATATCTGGACAACAAATTAATACACTGCCTAAAGTAGCAAAGGTGTTTAAATTTTTGTGAGTTTTCATGTAGGACATATGTTTATAAAAAAAGTTTTATTTTGACATTTAAAAAACGCTCCTAAAAAAGTGAGTGAGTATGAATGTTCTAACATCAAGTATATCGCCGAGTTACAAGTAAAAAAAAATCTGTAAGACCTACCGAAATTTTGCAATATTATTTATTTATTTATTTACAGTAACAGTATTTACAGAGTACAGACTTCAAATAGTACAAAAAATTAACAAACTATTGAGTCTCATTATTCACAACTAACACGTCAGGTATTCTAAAACAAATCTTTGCTGGCTACGACATGCTTGCCCATTTAGCAGTTTATAAAGAAAAAAATTCATAGCTCTATGCCTTCTTTTTCAAGGAAATCAATCCCCTCTAACTGAATACGAATTGTGTTATTGCACTAAATTTGCAATATATTCGGTTTAAATTAACCTACAGACTGTCCACGAATGGGGTTAACAAGAGCACAAATGGTTCAAAAATTTTATTTTTCAAAAAAAAGTCACTCTTTATAAAAATTTTTGCTTGTTAAAAAAATAGGATTCACTAAAAGAAAAAGTTGATTTTATATACAGGGTTTCCAAGAACTTCAAAATCATGAGTTTTCTCCAAGAGTAAACTACCTTTATTTTTCATTTTTAAGCAAAATGTCATTAGGAAAATTAATTTAGAATACCTAATGTTTGTAATTGATAAAAACAATAATACAAAAATTTATTAAACTCCTTGATTTGACGAAAAATTCTTGATCACATTCGTTTACAAGTGAAAAATTGTGTTGTGTAGGAATTTGGAGAAAGCAGGTATTTGAAAAGCAAATTATAAGAGTTGTTTAGTTCATTTTATTGTAAAAATTTAAAATAATTAATTTTTAATAACTCCAAAAACAGTTTCATGAAACTTTTTGATACCCCTGTAACGTTAATAAAGCCATTTAAAATTCTATTCTAAATAAATTTTGCTTGAAAATAAAGAAAATTAGGATAGTTGGTCCATTTGTCCTCTTGTTAACCCCATCTGTGGACAGTCTGTATATTAAACCTTCAAATCAACTTCAAATGAATTTTATTTTCATATCATAAACTCAATATTATGTTTTGCTAAATATTTTTTGTTTTTGTTTATAATATAAGACAACAAACTTACAGTACCATTGTTTTTTTGTTTTTAGAATATCGGCTAATTACATTAAAAAAGGTCATCAAGAATTGCACGTACAAAATCCAAAGGAGCACTACATGCGCCCTAAGGAACTTGGCAAACTGTTCAAATATGATGATCAAGCTTTTCGGAAACGTAATTTAAAAAACCATATTAGCCGGCATCAAAATCCTGAAGATGTTAAGAAATTTAAATGTGATCAGTGTAATTATCAGACTTTTCGGAAAGACAGTTTAAAGATTCATCTTCTTCGTCATAAAGATCCCGAAGATGTTAAGAAGTTTATATGTTATCAGTGCGATTATCAGACTCTTTATAAAAGCGCATTAAAGATGCATCTTCTCCGGCATAAAAATCCTGAAGATGTTAAAAAGTTTAAATGTGATCAGTGTGATTATCAGACTTTTCGGAAATACAATTTAAAGATACATCTTCTTCGGCATAAAAATCCCGAAGATGTTAAGAAGTTTAAATGTGATCAGTGTGATTATCAGACTATTCGGAAAAGCGAATTAAATGTGCATCTTCTCCAGCATAAAAATCCCGAAGATGTTAAAAAGTTTAAATGTGATAAGTGTAATTATCAGGCTTTTCGGAAAGGCCATTTAAATATTCATCTTCTTCGGCATAAAAATCCCGAAGATGTTAAGAAGTTTAAATGTGATCAGTGTGATTATCAGGCTATTCGGAAAGGCGATTTAAAGATTCATCTTCTTCGGCATAAAAATCCCGAAGATGTTAAGAAGTTTATATGTGATCAGTGCGATTATCAGACTCTTTATAAAAGCGCATTTAAAGATGCATCTTCTCCGGCATAAAAATCCCGAAGATTTTAAGAAGTTTAAATGTGATCAGTGTAATTATCAGACTTTTCGGAAAGGCTATTTAAAGATTCATCTTCTTCGGCATAAAAATCCCGAAGATGTTAAGAAGTTTAAATGTGATCAGTGTGATTATCAGACTATTCGGAAAAGCGAATTAAATATGCATCTTCTCCGGCATAAAAATCCCGAAGATGTTAAGAAGTTTAAATGTGATCAGTGCGATTATCAGACTCTTCAGAAAAGCGCATTTAAAGATGCATCTTCTCCGGCATAAAAATCCCGAAGATGTTAACAAGTTTAAATGTGATCAGTGTAATTATCAGACTTTTCGAAAAGGCAATTTAAATATTCATCTTCTTCGGCATAAAAATCCCGAAGATATTAAGAAGTTTATATGTGATCAGTGCGATTATCAGACTCTTTATAAAAGCGCATTAAAGATGCATCTTCTCCAGCATAAAAATCCTGAAGATGTTAACAAGTTTAAATGTGATCAGTGTAATTATCAGACTTTTCAAAAAGGCAATTTAAATATTCATCTACTTCGGCATAAAAATCCCGAAGATATTAAGAAGTTTATATGTGATCAGTGCGATTATCAGACTCTTTATAAAAGCGCATTAAAGATGCATCTTCTTCGGCATAAAAATCCTGAAGATGTTAACAAGTTTAAATGTGATCAGTGTAATTATCAGACTTTTCATAAAGGCAATTTAAAGATTCATCTTCTTCAGCATAAAAATCCCGAAGATATTAAGAAGTTTATATGTGATCAGTGCAATTATCAGACTCTATAAAAGCGCATTAAAGATGCATCTTCTCCAGCATAAAAATCCCGAAGATGTAACATTTAAATGCGAGTAATGCAATTTTCAGACTCTTTATAAACGTGCATTAAAGGTGCATCTTCTCCTACATAATTTTTTTTTGTATCTAGCTTAGTTTTCAATAAAGAAAATTGAGATGCCACTGGACCCAATAATAACAATCTGGTTAAGGCTAAAGAAGCTCCATGTTGATTTAAATAAATGTACCAAATTTTATCCAATCAAACAAGAATATCATAATAAGCAAAACTTTTCTTAAAAAAATAATATACTGAATCTCTTCCAATTTGCTTTTCAAGATAGTTATGATACGGGTGATGCGGTATTTTCCTTCCTTGACAGTCTATATCTACGTTTAAAAGACAGAGAGGTAGCCGCGGCAGTTTTTGTGATCTGTCAAAAGCCTTTGACTGTGTTGACCACGAAATTCTGCTGCGGAAACTTGAGATGTATGGTTTCAGGGGTAATTCTCTTTCTTGGTTCAGGTCATATTTAAGTGGACGAACCCAAAGGGTTAGCATTCATGGTTCTGAATCAGATGAACTAGTTGTCACTGCTGGTGTTCCCCAGGGTTCTGTACTGGGGCCTATATTATTTCTACTATATATAAATGATATAGCATTTTTAAATATAAGAGGAATCTTCACATTATTTGCAGATGACACTACCATTTTGTGGCACAATAGCAGTAGCCATGAATTAAATAAAATTATCAGCGAGGACCTTGAAAGGGTAAAATTGTGGTGTGACGCTAACCGATTGTCATTTAATATATCTAAGACAAATATACTGCATTTTAATGGTGCCATGGCTGATTGACAACAGTGTAATTGTAAACTGTCCCGAAGTAAAATTTCTAGGAATATACATCGACAATAAATTAAACTTTAAGCAACACATTTTTAATCTTTCTAAAAAATTAGCATCTGGGTGCTTTGTTGTAAAAGTGGTTTCTCGCGAACTAAATATCAATGTTGCAAGGTTGGTCTATTTCTCTCTTATAGAGTCCCACCTAAGGTATGGAATAGCTTTTTGGGGAAACTGCAGCCAGTACTTGATCAACTCTATTTTTGTGCTACAGAAGCGAGCTTTCCGAAACATGTGTAGAGCTAGTCCTAGAGAGTCCTGCAAACCTTTATTTGTAAAGCTTCGAGTATTAACTTTAACTTCAATATTTATACTAGAGACGGTTTCATTAATGTATAAAAAAAGGAGCCTCAACAGATGCAGTTCATTCTTATAATACTCGTCAGGTGGGAGTATTGCCTTTACCAATCCCGCGCTCGAGTTTAATCAAATCATCCATCTTTTATGATTAAAAAAAATATTTAATCATCTGCCAATTGCTATAAGCCAATAAATAAATTTAAAAGGGAGGTTAAGGCGATATTACTGAACAGGGCATATTATTCTTTGGCTGAGTATTTTAGCGACCGTCTGTAGGTATCAAAAAGTATTAGTCTTATATTAAGTTCAATTTAGCTTTTTTTTTTAGATTTTTTGGTATTTTTTTTTTTAATTGTATCTATTATGACTTATTTTAAACTTTTCTTGACAGAAGCTGGATTTTATGTTCTTGGTTGCTATTTAATGTTTTACATCTGTATTTATTTTAAATTGTTCGTCATTGCTAATGTTTGTTTTATATTTTATTAATTCATTTGACTTGTTGTATCGCCATGTTGAATTTGTTTATAGCTTTTTTACTTTATTTTTGTTTTTATTTTAATATTGGTCTGTTTTTTAAAAAAGTGCATTGTAGTTTAGTATAATTATTTTCTGTATGGAATTGTAACTTATTGTAATTTATTATTAAACATATTTTATTTATATAGGATAACCAATACTTTATATTAGCTTTGTCAACAAGATTTCATCTTAGACAATAAAGCATGTTTTGAATTTGAATTTGAATATCATAAATATTTAGAAAAAACTATTTTTTTCTCAAATTTTAACGCCCTGTATCTTAGTAAGGCAGCAACTTCGGACATATGTTTATAGAAACTTTTTTTATAAAATAATATATGAAATCACACCTTAAATTTTTGCCCCATGTTTAATAAACACTGTGTATAACTTTGCGGAATAATAGTTTAGAGATATTTTATTCCACGCAAAAGTATCCCGAAGACGATGCTATGTTTAAATGTAATCAGTGTGATTACCATCCTTTTTAAAATACAATAATTTAAATATCTAACACAATTTTTTTTTACGACATCAGTTTGTTTATATGTGACCAGTATTAATTATTTAGATGTGATTTAACGGGCCGATACAGGCTCTTCCAAAGTAAGTGTTAGCCATTTGTAACTTTGGAAATGGAAAGGCTGTGGCTGTGTGCAAGTGAAATTAAAGGAAGAAGAAATGAAAGTGGTGTATTTCGTGGAATACTTTAATAATAAAATGCTAATAAGCATTCCAGAGAGCTTTCGGTACAACCATCATCAGTGCTAATTATCAACAAACAGGAGTTGTAGCCCTGGAGTGCATAAATCAGTCAACAAAAGTTTAAAAAACAGTAATTTACATTACAAACAAACAAGTCACATATGAACATTTTTGTTTAAAAATATATCCCTTAAAGGAATGGGAGGGGTGGGGTGATAATATTGAAAAATTTACTGCCAAGAGCATATCACTTTCAACCATGGTTCAAAAGCGCGCTTTTTAGCATTTTATTGAAATATTGTAATCGGCGAACTATACTTTGGGCACTTAAAAATGATATAAACACCTAAACAAAAAATTTATGACATTGGTTTAAAAAGTCAGTAACCCTAGTTACCACAATAAATAATTATGGGAAATTCATCCCCTGCTGCAAAAGCTTTTGCATTGTAGAGGAGATGCGTTCGCATAATTGCTAATATTGGCTATCTGGAAGAATCTTTCAGTGCATCATGTTTATTAAGCAAAACATTCACTTGTATCAAAGCAACTAGCAAATTCACAATTATAATACTCGAAACAATCAGGATTTAATCCATGACTATCATAGACTTGGAAGATCCAGGGGTGGCACCAATTACTCTTGTATAATATACTTTAATGCGCTTCCGCTGCGCATTAGGTGTTTGAATTACAATGCTTTTAGAAGCACTATAAAAGAGTACCTCTTAAAACATGTCTTTTTTCTGTGAAATAATACTTGAGCAGCGGCTTTACTTTTTAATTAGTTTAAATTATCGATTTAATGACTTAAAAAGAATATATTCCAGGACTCTTATGTTGGCTAAACTTGAAAAAAAAAGATTATTGTTTATTTGATAATTTTATTACATTATTTTAATAATTGGTAATTACGGTCAGTGTTATTGTGATGTAACTGTAATTTCCTATTTTATTTAAGTATAACATTTTAAAGTGTTTTTTCGATAATTTAATGTAAATTGACGTGTAAAAACACTTATGTAGTGTAAATATTACCAATAAATAAAATAAAGAAAAAAACGCGCTTTTAAAGCAAATTAAACTAAAAAGTGGAAAATAATTTTTTAAATAATCTTAAAACCATAATGAACGAAAAATACTAGCATTATTGGAAAAAAGCTTCGGGTGCCCAACATACGAAAAATATGGCACAATGTGCACACGTTTTTTACACAGTGGCGTATTTACCAAAAGGCTGAGTAGGCTGAAGCCTAGGGCGGCATTTTTAGGGGGCGGCAGATTTACTACTTATAAATAATTTGGTGGATTTGGATTTTTATTTTGTACGTAGAAATGAAAGTGAGGACTTTTTTTTTTGCTCGTCAAAATTATTTTTGGATAGGATAACAATAGGGGCGGCGCGAAAATAATAGCCTACGGGCGGCAAATGTGTAAATGCGCCTCTGTTTTTACAATAATACTAGTATTTTTTGTTAATTATTGTTTTAAGATTATTTTAAAAATTATTTTTCACTTTTTATTATAATGTTCTTTAAAAGCGTGTTTTTTAGTTTTTTAAACAATTATTATTTTTTACTCTTTAGTTTTACATACTAATGTCTAGCGCCTACCGGAGCATTGATCACGAATCGCAGCACGAGTGTTGTAATATGCAGAAAGAAGGGAAAATATGGTGAATTCAGGTTGGCTTTTTAACGAAAACTGGCTTTAACCAAAGACAATTGTAGTTTCACTATAGACTCCCAGAACAATGCTAAATTTTGGCATCAGTTTGGACGCTGGCTTGGCTGAATTTATGAAGCGGCAAATTATACGTCCTGTTTAAGTGTGTACTCGATGGATACCCGCTTCATAAATTCCACGAAGCGAGCGTCCAAGCTGATGACTCAAAACTTAGCATTGTTTTGGGTGTCTATAGTGAAACTACAATTGTCTTTGCTTTAACTAACGAGAACTAACCAGAACGTCGACTAAACATTCTTTCCTCCATATACCAGAAATCATCAATTCGGCAACATTCGGGATCAATACTCCGGTAGGCGCTAGACGTAAATGTTTCACTAGGTGCGTTTTATTGCTGCTTTTCCGGAATCACAGCAACATTTTTACTTTGAATAAAGGCGAATTCATTTTCCGGAATA
This sequence comes from Listronotus bonariensis, assembly GCA_014170235.1. NCBI lineage: Eukaryota > Metazoa > Arthropoda > Insecta > Coleoptera > Curculionidae > Listronotus > Listronotus bonariensis. The sequence goes on from JACEGR010006943.1 coordinate 21,472, forward strand.
TTATGTCTGATCTGATCAGCATCTGGTCCGGACTATGTACTGACCGCCCATGACCATTGCCCTTATAAGGCGGCATAGTCAGGCGCAGTCACATTTAGCAAAATAAATTCCTCTTATAGTAATAACACAAAAATAATCAGTACCCAGAAAAAAATTGTGAATAACTTACAGTGGAACTCCCCTAACTTAAACTTCCGTAAGTCGAAAAATTCCCCAAGTCGAACATTTTTCTTGATCAGGAAAATTTTATCAATTTCATAATGTTATTTGATCTCTCTAAGTCCTAAGTCAAATTTGTATTTCACGAATATTTCTATAACTCGAACTAATTTTTACGCGACATCAGGCCTAACTCGAATTTTTCGGGAAAGTACTTGTGTATTTCGGGGTCATTGTTCAATTTACTGCATGCACGGTGTTATTAATTCCAAACAGGGAAAAACTATTATTGGCACAGTGTACGTTTAGTGAGTTGAGGGCGATTGTTTAGTGAATTTTAAGCGATAAAGATAAAAATTAAATCTAATTGCTAGTGGAAAAGAGCGAAAAAAATATATTGCGAAACAATTTCTTGTCTCACTAAATGAACAAAGAAAAATAGACCAGTTTAACACAAAAAAAATATTTTTTTCAAGTAAAAATACAAGTTGTAACTATATACAGCGTGTCTTCGGAAGTTCGTATCAAAGTCGGTCTATATAGGGTCGCGACATTTGGCCATATTGCTTTGACGTGTTATGACGTCACATCTCCCATTTTTCGGCCATGCTGTTCAGTGCCGGAGATATACAGTTTTTGTATTATTGGAATTACATCTTTCAACAAATATCACTTCCAAAACAATGCAAAATGAAATGCGCAAATTCTAGACGCCACTGGATTGATCATCAGCTTTGATTTTACCCAGTCTTGCCAACTTTTCTCCGTGGAGTGCCGTTCCTTGCGTCCCCGACCTCGAACCGCCTAAAAGTTGAGGATGTGTCGCAACCTTATAAACTAACCTTGGTTCTTATCATATGGGAAACTTTGTAATTATTAACTTTACGAAAATATATGCTTCTACATAAAAAGTCCTGCTTGATGAGAAAATACATTTCCACAAAAATCATTGTATGTTAGATGTACAGGGTGGCCTAAAAATACTTTACCAAATTAATATACAAGGTATTTCCTAACTACGGTACCAAACTTTAAAGGGTGATTTCTTATGTCATTTTATGAAGAAAAGTTCATATAAACATATGTCCGGACTTGCTTCGTTTCTGAGATACACTGCGTTAATTATTTTTTTAAGTATGTTTTTTTCAATATCTTAAATACGAAGCCAGATACAAAAAATATACTTTACTAGAAAGTTGTATTTTTAGTTGCTTTATAGGAAAAAATATAAAAACTACATAAAAGTCAGTAGCGCCCTGTATCTTAGATACAAAGCAACTCCGGACATATGTTTATAGGAACTTTTCTTTATAAAATGACATAAGAAATCACCCTTTAAAGTTTGGTACCATAGTTAAGAAATAATTCTTTATTTTAATTTTGAAACAAGTAATTTTTAAGCCATCCTGTACATCCAACCTTTAAAGATTTTTGTGGAAATGTATGTTCTCATCAAGCAGGACTTTTATGAAGAGACCCTTTTTCGTAGTTATTAATTAAAAAGTTTCCCATTTGGTAATAACTTCCTAAGACACGCTATATGTATCAGCTTTTGTTTGTATTAATAAAAGTTTGTATTTTTATTCGACATATTTTTCTGTAACTCGAATTTTCCGCAACTCGAATATTCGATAAAGTGCGCCATTCGCGACTGAAAACAGCGTTAAAATTCGGTTAATTTATTGGTAAAAATTGGTATCTATCCTGCATTCAATGTCTCATAAACGCCCGGCAAAGCTCCGTAAAAACATTAAGGCCTTTATCAATTAAAAATTAAAATATCCCAATCTGGATAGGTAACCAAAGAAAAATACACCAGTCAGTTGCTAAGAAATTTCCGGCTATACCAGAATTAAGCAACAAAATTGTAAATAAAAATGAAAAAAAAACAAAAATTTCTTAGAGGAATACATCCTATTATTGTACAGAATTTTCCTATCGCGGGACATTTTTTTTTTTTTTTTTGGTGTTCTAAAATCAGATTAACTTTTTGAAATAGTCTTATTTGGATAAACATACATCTGCTTTTTGTCCGATAATCGAACGTTTACTTAGCCCAAGTTTTCACCATAAACAACAAGGGACCACTCTTTCCGCGACCTCCGAGTAGTGCGGTTCATGTTTACGTAGAGGTCTACATAAGGTCTACATAGACCTTCCGGGTAGGCGATTGAAGGCATCGTACGAGCGTGGCTGTACCCTTGGGGATCGAGAAAAGACTCACGCTAAATTGGGGCGTCTTTCTTCTGGGGCTAAGCGCTGTGAGTGAAGATTCCTAAAGCCTGAAGTTTTTGCGTTTTGGTGTTTGAACACATGGTATCCTCGCATGGCTGAGGAGGTGTGCACGCCTGCGGAAATACGTCAGTGATGAAAGTGAAGGTTATGCACGACACCAGTAGCAGCCACTGGCTAGATAGTCACAATTTATGCCCTTCAGAAATTAAAGTAACTAGCATTAGAATTAAAAAGTGAAAATATTGGGAGCCACCAGGGGCACAGGCCCGACTTACTGGAGACTCCTACCCAGAATACGTACTGGCAAATGGACCTTCGGGGACCTGAGTCAACAAAGAAAGAAACAACAACAACAACAACAAGGGACAGAAGGCCGTAATTGTTTGACTGCAATCCTTTGTTGCCAAGTTTCCTACAGTAAGTCTGCTGTCAAAAAGTTTAAAAATCAGCTGTTACAATTTGTTATATTTATGAAGCTTGTGTTGTACCTTGTTGTGTATTTTATATTTGTTTTTATATTTGTTTTTGGTTTATGTGTTAAAGAAACTGGTAATTTTCTAGAAACCGGAGGCAACTCCGATTTTGACGAAATTTGGTATACGGGGGTTTTTGGGGCGCTGATCACGAATCTGAAAGAATTATTTGGCGGAAACGTTTCGTTCTCGAGATATTCATCATCAAAGTTCAAATTTGAACTAAGCTTATTTTCACTATATTCCCCCTTCTTTTTGAACACAATTCTTAATTTAAAGCTAAAGTGTCACAAAATGTTTGATTTTCACCTCTTAAAACCCCGTTTTTTACGTATTTTACATTATTTTTGCATTAAATTGCATAGCTATACTTTGAATCATTTCAATCCCAGTGTGCCATGAAGCTCTATGTGTATTGGTATGCATTATCAAAGAAAAGCCACGTAATTTATTGCAAAAATAATGTAAAAACGTAGAAAAACGGGGTTTTAAAAGGTGAAAATCAAATATTGTGTGACACTTTGACTTTAAATCAAGAATTGCCTGCAAAAGAAGGAGGAATATAATGAAAATAAGCTTAGTTCAAATACCAACTTTGATGATGGATATCTCGAGAACGAAACGTTTTCGCCAAATAATTCTTTCAGATTCGTGATCTGCGCCCAAAACCCCGTATACCAAATTTCGTCAAAATCAGAGTTGCCGCCGGTTTCTAGAAAATTACCAAGAAACTAAGATGGGTGTGTTTTGTTTTAAATGTGAAAAAGTGTTTTCCAATCAAAGTAATTTTAATCGGCACCAAAGGGAGATCCATGAAACTGCATCTTCGGCCATTGAATATGATAAGGATGTGGGAAGTTTTAAATGTTTAGAAGGATGTAATACTTCATTTAAATGCAATGAAAATTTACGTTTTTAATTATTTTCATTCATTTATTTCAATATTTAAGTTTAAAAAATCTTATCCTTTTTTAATTAAAAATGCTTAATTGTTGAAAAAGCCATGAAAGTCAATATTTAAGTTCAATTTAGAAACATCCTGAATTAACATACTTGCCTTATCAAGACCGACTAAAGTTATCTTAAATTTAAGCAACAATTAAGATATAACACCGATGTTACAAAACTGGCGGTAAAATTTGAAAAAGATATTTTGAAATGACGCATGTCATTTAAAAAGAGATATGGCAACGCTGGATCGCAGTCAAACAATTACGGCCTTCTCAAGGGACCATTAAAAATATGGTGTTAATTGCTCGCAGCCCAATTATTATTTAAAATTTTACTATGGAAAACTTTGACAACGAAAAAATATCACCAGTTTCAAAGGAAATCGGCGAATTATTGATAAAAAATTTACTTGACGAAGTAAGATGCAACAAAGAGGCTTCGGTAACATTTTCTACATCTCCTCCCATTCAAGACGAAAAGCCTGTGGCATTTGATAATTATTGCTCCACAGAATCAATTAAAAAAGAACAAGAGGATGATCTTAATGATGTATTTTCAGAAGATAGAACAGCTACTTGTTCAAAAATAAAGATAGAGCCAGAAATAAGTGTTTTTGATACTAAACAGTTCACAAATAGTGCTAACAAAGATGAAAAATCCATTTTAAATCCTTTTTTCGGCGATTTCGACAAGTAAGTTGGTATCAGTTGTATGATAATATATACAGGGTGCTACAGAGTGTTGTTAAACAATTTAAGGGGAGATTCTACATCTCAAAACCGAAAAAAAGTTCTTATCATTGCCTTCTAGATGCTAGAATTGTACTAACGGCTCATTCTAGTACAATTCAAAACATCTAGAAGTTGTGGTTCTTATATACATGGGTCTGACATGTTCAGTTTTCATGATAAGGGGTGTATACGGTAATTGTCTAGAAAGTTGCCGCAACTCTGATTTTGAAGAAATTTGATATACAGGGGTTTTTGGGGCGCTGATACGAATCTGAATTTTTTTTTCGGAAATGTTTTGTTCTTAAAGTATTCATCATCAAAGGTAAAAATCAAACTAATCCTATTTTCACTATACCTATTTCCCCTTCTTTTTGCATGCAATTCTTGATTTAAAGCTAAAGTGGCCCACAATATCTGATTTTTTCCTTTTAAAACCCTGTTTTTCTATGTATTTTACACCTTTTATCAAATAAATTGGGAAGGGTCCCCTTAAGGCGCCCACAGACGATCAATATTGTTGCGCAAAATATATTGTACAATATTATTGGCCGTTCGTGGTTTATATTGAGAGCTTGTACAATATATTGTGTCAATGAAACATAGTTTGATTTTTATTGTCCAATAGTGATAGCAATAGAGAAAGAAATATAGTTTTTTCTCATTTTCAAACATATTTCAAGCAGCTGCTTTTTTCTTATCCATGTTTTAACCAGTAGCTACAAAACAAAACTAGTTATTGTGCAATATATTAAATATAGTCATTGCGCGAATATATTGCACTTTTTGGGGACGACTAGCAATATTACTGTACAATATTTTGCCCAATAATATTGATCGTCTGTGGGCCCCTTTAAAAACGCAGAAAGCTATGCAAAAAACTGTCCCGGCGCATTCACCATAATTGAAAACGATTGAAAAAAACCTATGAAAGTGAAGCTATGCAATTTAATTCATAAAAACTGCAAAATACGTTGAAAAATAGTGTTTTAAACGGTGAATATCAAATATTGTGTGCCACTTTAGTCTTGAATCAAGAATCGAGTAGGTGACACCATTCTGGGAAAGGCTATTGGTATAAAAGATCTTGGTGTATTTTTTGACAGGGAACTTGGCTTTATTTATCACATTTATCACAGGTCAAGTAGTTTTTCGGATGTAAATTGTTTTAAAGTACTATTTTGTTCATATGTCAGGTCTATTTTGGAGTATGCATGCCCAGTATGGGCACCATACTATAAAACGTATGTTGATCAGATTTAGCGTGTCCAAAGAAAATGTTTAAGGTTTATAGCTTTTAAGATGGGTATTCCGGTTAAAACTGTAGTGACTTGTTGGGTGAAATATTTTTAAACACTCCTCAAAGAACATGTCAGCTTGTTTCATGTACCATTTCATCGTACTAATTATGGGTTATCATCTGCGTTGACAAGATTTTGTATAAATGCTAATAATGTAAGTAGGGATGCTAATTTAGATTTTTTTACGATAGCTTGACTACTATTAAGCGGAAAGTCGCAGAGTGTTTGTTTAGGTAGGAATATAATCGTTGATCCCATTTTCTATTTTGTACTTTTATATATTTTTTGAAATGTTGTGTCTTATTGTTAATTTATTATTTTAAATTGTACTTGTGCTTTTTATCACTGATTTGTTATTATTTATTTATTTAAATATTTTAATTTCTATAATCTGTTAAAAATGGCAGGTCCGTTAATAAATTATTAATTTATTTATTTAATTGATGGCTGAAAATAAGGGTATGATCCCTTAGCTTATTTTAGAAAGAATAGTTCATATGAACATATGTTCTGAATGTCTTAACCATTAAGATACAAGGTGTTTTAATTTTTTAAAAACCTAAACATTTCGAAAACACCTATTTAAGTAAAAACTGTAAAACTGAAGTAAACCTAATTTTAAAAAGAAAAAATCCCGCAATGCTTCTTTTATCATCTAAATATATGCAATTAATTAAATTTTAATTTAATTCTCTTAAACTTAACAAGATACGGAAAAAAATTAGAAGACACAAAAGCAGTATTTTTATTTGCTTAATCTAAACAAACCACAAAAATTTTACACACAATTACACAGTCAGTGGCGTACCGTTTTTTTGTTAGAAATACTCCTTCAGTTGCCTCTCAAGACGCCACTGGACTTATTAAATGTAATTAAATTAGTGATAAATTACCTTTTAAATGTCATTAATAATATTGCCAAATTAAAACAAAATTGGCTAAAGAATAGTTAGGATATTTAAAAAATAGATTTTTTTTTGAAATTTTAACACCCTGTATCTCAAAAGTTAAGAGGTTTAGGACATATGTTCTTATTATGATCTTTTCTTCCTAAAATAAGCTAAGGAATCATACCCTGTATTTTCAGCCATCAATTAAATTACACCCTGTATAGTTTCTGTTATACCTACCTATGCAGAATTGGGTCTAATACTGAAAATCGGTATTCAAATACTTGGTATTCACGAACACCCGGAATCGGTATTCGAATATTAGAAAAAGAAAAAACGATGATTAAAAGTTTGAAAAGCAAGTTTGAAAAAAAATGTCTTCACCTCATTTTTTCCTACTTTTTCTGCCTTTTGGTATTCTACCCTTGACAATTTTGGTATTCCGGATACTGCTTACACATTCCGGTATTCGAATACTCAAAAAAGTATTCGTCGAATAGTTCAAAAGTATCCGAATACAGAATCCGAAATACTAACCAAAAACCTATGTACCTATGGCACTAAGGTGAGACTGTTGATGTAATGAAAATTATGTCCAGATTTAAATGGCTACATTTCCAAAACTCTTAAAGACAGATATATCAAATGGGATATTTTTGTAAAGCATTTTAAAAGACCTTTTTAATGGTGACATAATATACAGGGTGTCCCATTTAAAGAAAGTTTACCTCTTCACGTTTCTTGAGTTTTGATGTTCATTTGTTTCTTTTTTATGCTCAAAAGATGATAGATGAAAAAGTAGGAACTTTTTATACACGACGTTTTTTCTGTCCTTCTTGGTTATAGTTAAAAGTGGGTGGCAAAATATAAATTAAAAACCTGTACACTACAGAATAAAAACATTATAAATGGTATAAAAAAAGAAACAATAGCTAAAGTTAAAAGATACAATAATATAAATATAACGTAACATAGAAATATAACATAAATTTGATAAGTTAGAGAAAACACAAAAACAAAATAAAGTCTCACATTAGTACCAGTTTACTCTAGATGATACTATGAATACATCAAAATTATATTCTGTCTACCACAAAGATTATATTGGTTTTATTATTTTAAATTTAGGTTTTAAAATGATTTTTCATTTTTTATAGGTTTAATAATTTATCTACATATGAAGAATGGAAATTAAAAAATGAGGAACTATACATTAAGGAAGAAGAGGTGGAACAAACTGAAACAAGGTAGATATTGATTTTAATAGAATTTCAGATTGCAAATAGAAATTAAATATTCAACTAGATGTTTTAGTTATTTTACTGACAAAATTGTATATGCAATTTAAATGAAACAAAAACAAAATTTTATTTTGCAAGGATTGTTGCAAAACAGAGAAAAAAAATAGACACTGTTAAATTATTCCCCGATACCAGGTCCTACCTGCTTAGGGGCAAAGATACAGCGTTTCTTTATAAAAATGACACCATATCAATCTAAATGCAAATATTTTGGTACTAAATTTAGTCTATTTACACAATATTATTTTTACTGATTGTCTTGTACGACTTCTTATTCTTTAGGACTAGGGTTGTAAATTTGGAATGAAAACAATTGTGATATGTAGTTTTTAATATTTTTATTAGTATAGAAACAGTCTTACACAACATGCAGTGTAAACAAAACGTAAAAAACGTTGTAATCTTTCATGAATAAATAATAAAAATTTGTAAAACTCTCACAGTGAAATTTACTATCTAAATGTTTTGGTTCTTTGTCAAAGAAATTTTAAAAAAGTGGATAAAACATAACTTTGAACCGTGGTACTTGATATTTAGGTTAAATACAAATTTTGTAAAAGTTAGTTGCGATTAGAGGTTAGTTTTGCAATGGATGAAAATCTTTCGTTTCATCAAAAAGTAGCAACAGTTCGCGAGAACCGAAAATCTCTATCTCTAATAATAACCAAGATACCCTTCAATTGCAACGAAATCTGAACCCCCTGTACAGGGTGGCGCCATTTTGTTGACCTTGCAGGGTATAGCGAAAACTAAAAGAGATAAAACGAATCTGATTGTGCAGTCTCAATTTTAATTTTTAAAACAAATTAAATGGTAAAAGTAATTTATGGCTAACTTGATTCGTTTTGGAGATACAGAGTGTTTTTCAAATTTTGTCAATTTGGCCAGGCACTTGCATGTCAACTAGATGGGTGAAAAAATAAATGCAATATGGCGAAAAAACAAAAATAAACATTGAACTTGTAACCCCTCTAACTTGGTAACCATTGAACCAATAAAGCTAGTTTGGTGAGTAAAATGGTACATTTGTACTTAAAAAAATATATCTTTTGAAGTAGCGGATTCGCTTTTTCAAAATACATGCTTCCAACTTTGCATTTGGGGTTAGATTTAAATTCTAAGCACTTTTTATTCTTTAAGTCCCTTCGATATTTCGTGATTAAATATCAGTTGTTCCAAATTTTCCGCCATACCGCAGTTCACTTGACAAATGTTAAAAAGGAATTAAAAAAACAATCCCATATGTTGCAAATTTTCAAATGGTCACTGTATTAAATGCAATTGCTCTTCAAAGGCGATTAACTCAAAAGTAGTTTGTTGTATCACAAATATGCAATGGACCAAATATCTGGACAACAAATTAATACACTGCCTAAAGTAGCAAAGGTGTTTAAATTTTTGTGAGTTTTCATGTAGGACATATGTTTATAAAAAAAGTTTTATTTTGACATCAAAAAACGCTCCTAAAAAGTGAGTGAGTATGAATGTTCTAACATCTAAGTATATCGCCGAGTTACAAGTAAAAAAAATCTCTGTATGACCTACCGAAATTTTGTAATATTATTATTTATTTATTTACAGTAACAGTACTTACAGATTACACACTTCAAATAGTACAAAAAAATACAAATTATTGAGTCTCAATATTCAAAACTAAAACATCTTTTAAAAGAATTAAAACTAATATAACCAAAAATATCAAAATACTGAAAGTTCTTTATGTAGTTATTCATAAGTCTATCAGAAAAACGCTGAAATTCATAATTAGTCCTATGTGTTTGAATGTAAAACAAATCTCTACATCTTGTAAACCTACTAGGTATTTTAAAACAAATCTTTGATAACTGCTGGCTACAACATACTTGCCCATTCAGCAGTTTATACAGAAAAAATCCATAGCTTTATGCCTTCGTTTTTCGAGGAAATCAATTCCATCTAATTGAATATGAATTGTGTTATTGCACTAAATTTGCAATATATTCGGTTTAAATTAATTTACAGACTGTCCAAGGATGCGGTTAACAAGCGGACAAATGGTCCAAAATTTAATTTTATTTTTCGAAAAAAGTCATTCTTCATAAAAATTTTTGCTTGTTAAAAAAATACGATTCACTAAAAGACAATGTTTATTTTGTATACAGGGTTTCCAAGAACTTAAAAATCATGATTTTTCTCCAAGAGTAAACTACCTTTATTTTTCATTTTTAAGCAAAATGTCATTAGGAAAATTAATTTAGTTTACCTAATGTTTGTAATTGATAAAAACAATAATACAAAAATTTATTAAACTCCTTGATTTGACGAAAAATTCTTGATCACATTCGTTTACAAGTGAAAAATTGTGTTGTGTAGGAATTTGGAGAAAGCAGGTATTTGAAAAGCAAATTATAAGAGTTGTTTAGTTCATTTTATTGTAAAAATTTAACATAATTAATTTTTAATAACTCCAAAAACAGTTTCATGAAACTTTTTGATACCCCTGTAACGTTAATAAAGTCATTTAAAATTCTATTCTAAATAAATTTTCTAAATGATATTTTGCTTAAAAATAAAGAAAATTAGGATAGTTGGTCCATTTGTCCTCTTGTTAACCCCATCTGTGGACAGTCTGTATATTAAACCTTCAAATCAACTTCAAATGAATTTTATTTTCATATCATAAACTCAATATTATGTTTTGCTAAATATTTTTTGTTTTTGTTTATAATATAAGACAACAAACTTACAGTACCATTGTTTTTTTTGTTTTTAGAATATCGGCTAATTACGTTAAAAAGGTCATCAAGAATTGCACGTACAAAATCCAAAGGAGCACTACATGCGCCCTAAGGAACTTGGCAAACTGTTCAAATGTGATGATCAAGCTTTTCGGAAACGTAATTTAAAAAACCATATTAGCCGGCATCAAAATCCTGAAGATGTTAAGAAATTTAAATGTGATCAGTGTAATTATCAGACTTTTCGGAAAGGCAATTTAAAGATTCATCTTCTTTGTCATAAAAATCCCGAAGATGTTAAGAAGTTTAAATGTGATCAGTGCGATTATCAGACTCTTTAGAAAAGCGCATTAAAGGTGCATCTTCTCCGGCATAAAAATCCTGAAGATGTTAAAAAGTTTAAATGTGATCAGTGTGATTATCAGACTTTTCGGAAATACAATTTAAAGATGCATCTTCTTCGGCATAAAAATCCCGAAGATGTTAAGAAGTTTAAATGTGATCAGTGTGATTATCAGACTATTCGGAAAAGCGAATTAAATGATGCATCTTCTCCAGCATAAAAATCCCGAAGATGTTAAGAAGTTTAAATGTGATCAGTGTAATTATCAGACTTTTCGGAAAGGCCATTTAAAGATTCATCTTCTTCGGCATAAAAATCCCGAAGATGTTAAGAAGTTTAAATGTGATCAGTGTGATTATCATGACTATTCGGAAAGGCAATTTAAAGATTCATCTTCTTCGGCATAAAAATCCCGAAGATATTAAGAAGTTTATATGTGATCAGTGCAATTATCAGACTCTTTATAAAAGCGCATTAAAGAGGCATCTTCTCCAGCATAAAAATCCCGAAGATGTTAAGAAGTTTAAATGTGATCAGTGTAATTATCAGACTTTCCGGAAAGGCTATTTAAAGATTCATCTTCTTCGGCATAAAAATCCCGAAGATGTTAAGAAGTTTAAATGTGATCAGTGTGATTATCAGACTCTTTATAAAAGCGCATTAAAGATGCATCTTCTCCGGCATAAAAATCCCGAAGATGTTAAGAAGTTTAAATGTGATCAGTGTGATTATCAGACTTTTCAGAAAGGCAATTTAAATATTCATCTTCTTCGGCATAAAAATCCCGAAGATGTTAAGAAGTTTAAATGTGATCAGTGTGATTATCAGGCTATTCGGAAAAGCGAATTAAATATGCATCTTCTCCGGCATAAAAATCCCGAAGATGTTAAGAAGTTTATATGTGATCAGTGCGATTATCAGACTCTTTATAAAAGCGCATTAAAGATGCATCTTCTCCGGCATAAAAATCCTGAAGATGTTAAGAAGTTTAAATGTGATCAGTGTAATTATCAGACTTTTCGAAAAGGCAATTTAAATATTCATCTTCTTCGGCATAAAAATCCCGAAGATATTAAGAAGTTTATATGTGATCAGTGCGATTATCAGACTCTTTATAAAAGCGCATTAAAGATGCATCTTCTCCGGCATAAAAATCCTGAAGATGTTAACAAGTTTAAATGTGATCAGTGTAATTATCAGACTTTTCAAAAAGGCAATTTAAAGATTCATCTTCTTCGGCATAAAAATCCCGAAGATGTTAAGAAGTTTATATGTGATCAGTGCGATTATCAGACTCTTTATAAAAGGGCATTAAAGATGCATCTTCTCCGGCATAAAAATCCTGTAGATGTTAAAAAGTTTAAATGTGATCAGTGTGATCATCAGACTTTTTGGAAAGACAATTTAAAGATGCATCTTCTTCAGCATAAAAATCCCGAAGATGTTAAGAAGTTTAAATGTGATCAGTGTAATTATCAGACTTTTCAAAAAGGCAATTTAAATATTCATCTTCTTCGGCATAAAAATCCCGAAGATGTTAAGAAGTTTAAATGTGATCAGTGTGATTATCAGACTTTTCGGAAATACAATTTAGAGATGCATCTTCTTCGGCATAAAAATCCCGAAGATGTTAAGAAGTTTAAATGTGATCAGTGTGATTATCAGACTCATTCATAAAAGCGCATTAAAGATGCATCTTCTCCGGCATAAAAATCCTGAAGATGTTAACAAGTTTAAATGTGATCAGTGTAATTATCAGACTTTTCATAAAGGCAATTTAAATATTCATCTTCTTCAGCATAAAAATCCCGAAGATATTAAGAAGTTTATATGTGATCAGTGCAATTATCAGACTCTATAAAAGCGCATTAAAGATGCATCTTCTCCAGCATAAAAATCCCGAAGATGTAACATTTAAATGCGAGTAATGCAATTTTCAGACTCTTTATAAACGTGCATTAAAGGTGCATCTTCTCCTACATAATTTTTTTTTGTATCTAGCTTAGTTTTCAATAAAGAAAATTGAGATGCCACTGGACCCAATAATAACAATCTGGTTAAGGCTAAAGAAGCTCCATGTTGATTTAAATAAATGTACCAAATTTTATCCAATCAAACAAGAATATCATAATAAGCAAAACTTTTCTTAAAAAAATAATATACTGAATCTTTTCCAATTTGCTTTTCAAGATAGTTGTGATACGGGTGATGCGGTATTTTCCTTTCTTGACAGTCTATATCTACGTTTAAATGACAGAGAGGTATCCGCGGCAGTTTTTGTGATCTGTCAAAAGCCTTTGACTGTGTTGACCACGAAATTCTGCTGCGGAAACTTGAGATGTATGGTTTCAGGGGTAATTCTCTTTCTTGGTTCAGGTCATATTTAAGTGGACGAACCCAAAGGGTTAGCATTCATGGTTCTGAATCAGATGAACTAGTTGTCACTGCTGGTGTTCCCCAGGGTTCTGTACTGGGGCCTATATTATTTCTACTATATATAAATGATATAGCATTTTTAAATATAAGAGGAAGCTTCACATTATTTGCAGATGACACTACCATTTTGTGGCACAATAGCAGTAGCCATGAATTAAATAAAATTATCAGCGAGGACCTTGAAAGGGTAAAATTGTGGTGTGACGCTAACCGATTGTCATTTAATATATCTAAGACAAATATACTGCATTTTAATGGTGCCATGGCTGATTGACAACAGTGTAATTGTAAACTGTCCCGAAGTAAAATTTCTAGGAATATACATCGACAATAAATTAAACTTTAAGCAACACATTTTTAATCTTTCTAAAAAATTAGCATCTGGGTGCTTTGTTGTAAAAGTGGTTTCTCGCGAACTAAATATCAATGTTGCAAGGTTGGTCTATTTCTCTCTTATAGAGTCCCACCTAAGGTATGGAATAGCTTTTTGGGGAAACTGCAGCCAGTACTTGATCAACTCTATTTTTGTGCTACAGAAGCGAGCTTTCCGAAACATGTGTAGAGCTAGTCCTAGAGAGTCCTGCAAACCTTTATTTGTAAAGCTTCGAATATTAACTTTAACTTCAATATTTATACTAGAGACGGTTTCATTAATGTATAAAAAAAGGAGCCTCAACAGATGCAGTTCATTCTTATAATACTCGTCAGGTGGGAGTATTGCCTTTACCAATCCCGCGCTCGAGTTTAATCAAATCATCCATCTTTTATGATTAAAAAAAATATTTAATCATCTGCCAATTGCTATAAGCCAATAAATAAATTTAAAAGGGAGGTTAAGGCGATATTACTGAACAGGGCATATTATTCTTTGGCTGAGTATTTTAGCGACCGTCTGTAGGTATCAAAAAGTATTAGTCTTATATTAAGTTCAATTTAGCTATTTTTTTTTAGATTTTTTGGTTTTTTTTTTTAAATTGTATCTATTATGACTTATTTTAAACTTTTCTTGACAGAAGCTGGATTTTATGTTCTTGGTTGCTATTTAATGTTTTACATCTGTATTTATTTTAAATTGTTTGTCATTGCTAATGTTTGTTTTATATTTTATTAATTCATTTGACTTGTTGTATCGCCATGTTGAATTTGTTTATAGCTTTTTTACTTTATTTTTGTTTTTATTTTAATATTGGTCTGTTTTTTAAAAAAGTGCATTGTAGTTTAGTATAATTATTTTCTGTATGGAATTGTAACTTATTGTAATTTATTATTAAACATATTTTATTTATATAGGATAACCAATACTTTATATTAGCTTTGTCAACAAGATTTCATCTTAGACAATAAAGCATGTTTTGAATTTGAATTTGAATATCATAAATATTTAGAAAAAACTATTTTTTTCTCAAATTTTAACGCCCTGTATCTTAGTAAGGCAGCAACTTCGGACATATGTTTATAGAAACTTTTTTTATAAAATAATATATGAAATCACACCTTAAATTTTTGCCCCATGTTTAATAAACACCGTGTATAACTTTGCGGAATAATAGTTTAGAGATATTTTATTCCACGCAAAAGTATCCCGAAGACGATGCTATGTTTAAATGTAATCAGTGTGATTACCATCCTTTTTAAAATACAATAATTTAAATATCTAACACAATTTTTTTTTACGACATCAGTTTGTTTATATGTGACCAGTATTAATTATTTAGATGTCATTTAACGGGCCGATACAGGCTCTTCCAAAGTAAGTGTTAGCCATTTGTAACTTTGGAAATGGAAAGGCTGTGGCTGTGTGCAAGTGAAATTAAAGGAAGAAGAAATGAAAGTGGTGTATTTCGTGGAATACTTTAATAATAAAATGCTAATAAGCATTCCAGAGAGCTTTCGGTACAACCATCATCAGTGCTAATTATCAACAAACAGGAGTCGTAGCCCTGGAGTGCATAAATCAGTCAACAAAAGTTTAAAAAACAGTAATTTACATTACAAACAAACAAGTCACATATGAACATTTTTGTTTAAAAATATATCCCTTAAAGGATTTGGGGGAGGTTATAATATTGAAAAATTTACTGCCAAGAGCATATCACTTTCAACCATGGTTCAAAAGCGCGCTTTTTAGCATTTTAATAAAATATTGTAATCGGCGAACTATACTTTGGGCACTTAAAAATGATATAAACACCTAAACAAAAAATTTATGACATTGGTTTAAAAAGTCAGTAACCCTAGTTATCACAATAAATAATTATAGGAAATTCATCCCCTGCTGCAAAAGCTTTTGCATTGCAGAGGAGATGCGTTCGCATAATTGCTAATATTGGCTATCTGGAAGAATATAGACCAGAAAAGATTATTGTTTATTTGATAATTTTATTACATTATTTTAATAATTGGTAATTACGGTCAGTGTTATTGTGATGTAACTGTAATTTCCTATTTTATTTAAGTATAACATTTTAAAGTGTTTTTTCGATAATTTAATGTAAATTGACGTGTAAAAACACTTATGTAGTGTAAATATTACCAATAAATAAAATAAAGAAAAAAACGCGCTTTTAAAGCAAATTAAACTAAAAAGTGGAAAATAATTTTAGTAGGTAGGAAATGAGAGTTCTGTAGGATGGTCATTAACTGACCACTGACCATCCTACAGAACTCCCATTAGGTTTCCAAGAATACCAAGCACACCTGTTAAGCAGATGTTCTAAGAAGGATGTCTGGAATACATCCGGTGGGATTTCTAAAAATAGATTTCTAGGAAAATACAGGTTAATGACCAGCTGTAACACAAAAACAAAAATTTTGGGATTCCTATGTTTGCACCATACATCCGAACTCCTGTGCACACCACATACGACTAATTTAGAATTCATCTGATATTCCTTCAAAAAGCCAGATACGCCCTACTCCTATTATAGAAAAAAAAGTGTGTGAGGTGATCTTAAAGATATGAAAATTATTCAGAAAAGGTTTTCATAGCATAATCCATCCAAAAAATGCGGAAAAAAGAAAAAAAACTATTCAACCTAGGTATTTCTAGCATAATCTAGGAGAAAAAGTATGAATAATAAAATTCCGAAAGCCAAAAAAAAATAAATAATTAGAAAACTTCTTAATTTTTAAATTTTTAATTTTTCTAGGATTCCTAAATATTTTTGCTCGTAAGAAATATCCAGACTCCATTCCATATACGGCTAATTAATTTTTTATACACAACTTATGGGGATTTCCTTTCTCTTGTACTTAATTATTGCACACCTGTTAATGACTGATGAGCCAGGTAAATAAGGTGGAGGACTATTTAGTTTAATTTGTCTGGTTTTACAATTCGAAAATGTTCTTTAGGAAGAGTACATTTCTAAAATTGCAAGTTTGCTAAATGCGCGCCAAATGTGTGCCACACGTGTGTAGACGATTTTTCGCACATCCGTGAGATCTGCATATTTTCAGCCGTCTCAGGGATATGCGTTAATTTCCGTTCCCAAAGTTTTTAGATCGCCATCCTGTTTCTCATGATGGTTTTGTAAAAAAGATCACCCTGTTTAATATTTCGCAGAGCCATAAATTTTTTGCAGAACGTGGGAGCAACGGGGGCAATGTGCATCTTGCGCATACACACTTAATGTAAAATGTTACCCAACAATTGTGGCTAACTAAGGGGGAGTAAAAATATAAATTCATGACTTAAGAAAATCCACTTCAGTTAAACAGTTATACGGTATACTGCAGTTCAAGCAAGTTTTTCACTACAATGAAACTGAAAATTCCTAAGAAAGCCCAAGCTTCTGCCAAAATATTGATGCACTTGAAAAAATACGCCGGCGAAAACAAATTCCGCAAAGTCGACATATCTGATGATTCAGAGAGCAGCCAAATCGTGATTTTAGATGGAAGTTTCTCAAAAGTGAAGCCCATCGGGTACCCTAGAAGGATCAATGGCTATAAGAGTATTGGTTATCCAAAAATGACTTCTACCCCCAAGCAAGAAACTGAAGAAACTGAAGAAGCTGCCCCGTCCACCAGCGATGCACAAAATATAGAATTTCCGAGGTCGCTGTCAAGCCCTGTACCTGGCCCGTCCACCAGCAATGCACAAAATATGGAATTTTCGAGGTCCCTGTCAAGCCCTGTACCTGGGCCGTCCACCAACGATGAACAACATATGGAATTTCCGAGGTCCCTGTCAACCCCTGTTCCTGAATCGCCTATGAGAGAGACCGAGGCACTAATTTGTAGCAAATATGAGAACATAACCGACAATGAAGCAGACAGCGAACGTGAATTAAGCCCGATTAAGGAATCATTCAATGTAGTGAATGACGTCATAGCGGAGGATAGATCAACCTCAATCTATTTACAAGAAGCCAGTGATTTTTGGAAAAAACCAATCGAGTATTGGACAAAAAGCGTCTTAAACGTGAGCAACTCTATCGCAAAAGGTCAAAAACAAAACGGCTGCAGAGGTGGCAAATGCCATGAAAGGAATTTTGAAAGAAGCCACAAAACCCGCTAATTTGCAAGTTGATCTCGGAAGAGAATTCATGGGAAAATTCAAAGAATTAATGAATGAATTTGGAATTAATCAATACAGTACATACTCAAATTTAAAGGCCAGCGTTGTAGAGAGAGTGAATAGAACTTTGAAAAATTTAATGTGGAAACAATTTAGTCTGCAAGGGAATTATAAATGGATAACTATTCTAGATGAAATAGTTGAAAAATATAACAACACAAAACATTCTACAATTGGTTTAAAACCAAGCCAAGTGAACAAAAATAATGAAAAGATCATTTTGAAGTCATTTTTTACTAATATAAAGGCTGTAGACCCAAAACCCCCAAAGTTTGATGTTGGAGACTACGTTCGTGTCAGCAAGCAGAGGCAGGCATTCACTAAAAGCTATAATCCTAGCTGGTCAAATGAAATTTTTCGTGTGAAAACAGTCCAATTAACTAACCCAAGAACATACATTATTGAAGATGAACAAAAATCTGAAATTCAGGGGGTTTCTATGAACCAGAATTGCAAAAAGTTAAGCATCCTGATGTTTTCTTGGTTGAAAAAGTTATAAGAAAAAGAGGAAATAAAGTTTTTGTAAAATGGCTTGGAATGGATAAAAGTCATAATTCATGGATCGAAAAAATAATCTATTGTAATAATAAAAAATATTTTTAATAAAAGTCAATTCACATGTTATGTATTTTTTATTTTTTTTCCTACTCTGAAACTAATTAATTATGTTAATGATAATTCAAATTAGGTTACATTAAATCTATCATTGTAAATTCTAGCTCTGTGTTCTTTACATAAAATTTTGCACATAACACATTCCATTTGGGCAATTCGTTGCTCAAATCTAATTCTATCTGCATATACGAAATGAAAGTCACTTTTGCGAGCTTGTCTATATGCAAAATTCCACTGCACTAATAGATGCACCTCAACGTGGGGATTGAAATTGACAGTTTTCTTCATAGTATTTTCTGGTCATCATTAAGAAGTATTTTCTGCAGCTCTTCAGGATATAGTCTCAAAAACTCCAACAAAACACAAACGTTTTCACTATTCGTATTATGGTTTGGGTTGAGAATATTATAAACACTTGTTAATATGTTGCTAGCACATAATAAACTGGACTTGTATATGTTTAGATACTTTCGAAATTCTTGTTTTTTAAGCATTTCGATTCTGTATTCCAAAAGATCGCTGATATCCCATAGTTTATCTGCAGTTTCTCGAGCAAGATAAATATAATTACCATTGTTGCATCCAATTTTTATGGTCAAATTTTGATTAATATTTTCAAAATGCACTGTATGATTTCCAAATGCAATTGGTGCCTTATCAGTTGAAGAGGAGTAAAAAAGTTGGCTATTACTCCTTGGTATTCTAATAGCATCTTCCATTCAGCTTCATTGAATTCTACAGCAAAGCCATTTTGACCTCCAAGGACCAGCACTGGGTTAAAATCACTCAAATTTAGTCCAACACTCAAAAACTTTGAACATGAATTATTCAAATAAAATGTCCTCGAGGCAAGTATCTTAGGTCTTCCTCTCTTCGTTGGAACACCATTATTTGTGTCTGGTACATAGTAACAATTTTCAGTGTGAGTAAGAGTACTATACATTTTTATACTTCGAAAAAACAAT
Organism: Listronotus bonariensis; assembly: GCA_014170235.1. Classification (NCBI taxonomy): domain Eukaryota; kingdom Metazoa; phylum Arthropoda; class Insecta; order Coleoptera; family Curculionidae; genus Listronotus; species Listronotus bonariensis. The sequence goes on from JACEGR010006943.1 coordinate 41,168, forward strand.
TCAAACTAAATGGACTAATGCAAAATGAAATATATAGACCTATCCCCCTCTCCACATCTATTTTTTGCCATTTTTTAGATCATTACTCTGTATACCGGATGCTGTCTAGACGTGTAAAAAGACACCAGATGTTTTCCAGACGTCTTTCTAAGAACAGTTGCACAACACGTGTATAGGTATATCTATTTATAGAACGGTTACCAAGGGCCCAACGTTATTTTTAGAACATTTGTTTAACACGTGTGTAGTTCTATTTTTAGAATGGTAAAGAGATCTCCCACAGCGTGCGAAAAATTTGATTAGTCTTATGTGGTATGCACAGGAGTTGGGATGTATGATGCAAACACAGGAATCCCAAATTTTTTGTTTTTTGTGACAGCTGGTCATTAACCTGTATTTTCCTAGAAATCTATTTTTAGAAATCCCACCGGATGTATTCCAGACATCCTTCTTAGAACATCTGCTTAACAGGTGTGCTTGGTATTCTTGGAAACCTAATGGGAGTTCTGTAGGATGGTCAGTGGTCAGTTAATGACCATCCTACAGAACTCTCATTTCCTACCTACTAATTTTTTAAATAATCTTAAAACCATAATGATCGAAAAATACTAGCATTATTGGAAAAAAGCTTCGGGTGCCCAACATACGAAAAATATGGCACAATGTGCACACGTTTTTTACACAGTGGCGTATTTACCAAAAGGCTGAGTAGGCTGAAGCCTAGGGCGGCATTTTTAGGGGGCGGCAGATTTACTACTTATAAATAATTTGGTGGATTTGGATTTTTATTTTGTACGTAGAAATGAAAGTGAGGACTTTTTTTTTTGCTCGTCAAAATTATTTTTGGATAGGATAAAAATAGGGGCGGCGCGAAAATAATAGCCTACGGGCGGCAAATGTGTAAATGCGCCTCTGTTTTTACAATAATACTAGTATTTTTTGTTAATTATTGTTTTAAGATTATTTTAAAAATTATTTTTCACTTTTTATTATAATGTTCTTTAAAAGCGTGTTTTTTAGTTTTTTTAAACAATTATTATTTTTTACTCTTTAGTTTTACATACTAATGTCTAGCGCCTACCGGTGCATTGATCACGAATCGCAGCACGAGTGTTGTAATATGCAGAAAGAAGGGAAAATATGGTGAATTCAGGTTGGCTTTTTAACGAAAACTGGCTTTAACCAAAGACAATTGTAGTTTCACTATAGACTCCCAGAACAATGCTAAATTTTGGCATCAGTTTGGACGCTGGCTTGGCTGAATTTATGAAGCGGCAAATTATACGTCCTGTTTAAGTGTGTACTCGATGGATACCCGCTTCATAAATTCCACGAAGCGAGCGTCCAAGCTGATGACTCAAAACTTAGCATTGTTTTGGGTGTCTATAGTGAAACTACAATTGTCTTTGCTTTAACTAACGAGAACTAACCAGAACGTCGACTAAACATTCTTTCCTCCGTATACCAGAAATCATCAATTCGGCAACATTCGGGATCAATACTCCGGTAGGCGCTAGACGTAAATGTTTCACTAGGTGCGTTTTATTGCTGCTTTTCCGGAATCACAGCAACATTTTTACTTTGAATAAAGGCGAATTCATTTTCCTGAATATTATGTCTGATCTGATCAGCATCTGGTCCAGACTATGTACTGACCACGCATGACCATTGCCCTTATATGGCGGCATAGTCAGGCGCAGTCACATTTAGTAAAATAAATTCCTCTTATGGTAATAACACAAAAATAATCAGTACCCAGAAAAAAATTGTAAATAACTTACAGTGGAACTCCCCTAACTTAAACTTTCGTAAGTCGAAAAATTTCCCAAGTCAAATATTTTTCTTGATCAGTAAAATTTCTTCAACTTCATAATGTTATTTTATCTCTCCAAGTCCTAAGTAGAATTTCTACTTTACGAATATTTCTTTAACTCGAACTAATTTTTACGCGACATCAGGCCTAACTCGAATTTTTAGGGGAAGTACTTGTGTATTTCGGGGTCATTGTTCAATTTACTGCATGCACGGTGTTATTAATTCCAAACAGGGAAAAACTATTATTGGCACAGTGTACGTTTAGTGAGTTGAGGGCGATAGTTTAGTGAATTTTAAGCGATAAAGATAAAAATTAAATCCAATTGATAAAGTGGAAAAGGGCGAAAAAAGATATTGCGAAACAATTTCTTGTCTCACTAAATGAACAAAGAAAAATAGACCAATTTAACACAAAAAATATATATTTTTTCAAGTAAAAATACAATTTGTAACTATATACAGCGTGTCTTCGGAAGTTCTTATCAAAGTCGGTCTATATAGGGTCGCGACATTCGGCCATATTGCTTTGACGTGTTATGACGTCACATCTCCCATTTTTCGGCCATGTTGTTCAGTGCCGGAGATATACTGTTTTTGTATTATTAGAACAACCGTTTACACAACAGTTTTTAATTACTATTAAGTTGTAAACTCTTTTACTTTATAAAAAAACATTTGGATTACATCTTTCAACAAATATCACTTCCAGAACAATGCAAAGTGAAATGCGCAAATTCTAGACGCCACTGAATTGATCATCAGCTTTGATTTTACCCAGTCTTGCCAACTTTTCTCCGTGGAGTGCCGTTCCTTGCGTCCCCGACCTCGAACCGCCTAAAAGTTGAGGATGTGTCGCAACTTTATAAATATAAACTAACCTTGGTTCTTATCATATGGGAAACTTTTTAATTATTATTTTTTCGTAGTTATTAATTAAAAAGTTTCCCATTTGGTAATAACTTCCGAAGACACGCTGTATGTATCAGCTTTTGTTTGTATTAATAAAAGTTTGTATTTGTATTTGACATATTTTTCTGTAACTCGATTTTTCCGCAACTCGAATATTTTTTCCCGTCCCTTGAAAATTCGAGTTAGGCCAGTTCCACTGTACTTGCTTTTAAAAACCAAATAAAAACTAGGTCCAAAAGATCCAAACGATGGCGGCGCAAGATCAAATTTTTGTGGGCGAGATACATTTTGCGAGGCCCTCATACCCCGCGATGCCTCTTCTCGACAAATGGTTTACTTAATAATGCAAAATTTAATGGCGCGAGAATCAACGGGCCGCGAGGCCGTGGGCGATGGCCCACATCGCCCACGCCCTCCGCCGCTTCTGGATCTAAACATGATATGGTGAAGAAATACTCTTTACCACGAAAAACATTCATATAAAGATAAAGTGCGCCATTCGCGACTCAAAACGGCGTTAAAATTCCGTCAATTTATTGGTAAAAATTGGTATCTATCCTGCATTCAAACGCCCGGCAAAGCTCCGTAAAAACATTAAGGCCTTTATTAATTAAAAATTAAAATATCCCAATCTGGATAGGTAACTAAAGAAAAATACACCAGTCAGTTGCTAAGAAATTTCCGGCTATGCCAGAATTAAGCAACAAAATTGTAAATAAAAATTTAAAAAAACAAAAATTTCTTAGAGGAATACATCCTATTATTGTACATAATTTTCCTATCGCGGAACATTTTTTTTTTTTGATGTTCTAAAATCAGATTAACTTTTTGAAATAGTCTTATTTGGATAAACATACATCTGCTTTTTTGTCCGATAATCGAACGTTTACTTAGCCCAAATTTTCACCATAAACAACAAGGGACGTCGACGGTCGGATATGCACAAGAACAGCAGTGGGATTCTTAACTTCTCGATATGAGACGACTCGTTCGATATCGAGTTCTCGGTATCCCTTTCGAAACCTATCGAATGCGTAATTCTCATATCCATCGAGTCGTAGTCCGTAGTACAGCGTAAAATTGGGAAAGTTATGTTGGCAACTACAATTTTTTGACATATTTAACTGTACAATTGGCAATATTGGCAAGTTTTCCTGTTGACCTCTTTGACCTTTTCATTTTGTGCTTTTAGTATTTTTTATAGCTTCATCTATTTTATGAGTATTTTATTTTATTCTTGTCTATTCTCTTTGCTTACGAAATATTGATGCGTCGCAATTTCATTTGACAATTAATTTTCAACCAATCAAATTGCTTCTTTGTAGTATACGTCACCTCTCGGTCGGTACCGAGTACTCGACATCGACTCGAAACCTATCGAAAATGCGATTCTCAATTTATATCGACTCGTAGTCCGTAGTAAAGAGTAATTTTGCACAGGACCGTACGCAGAGAGTGGAAAAAATAAAGACTCCAGGGGCGCATTCAGATTAGACAACCTTGTGGTAAAATTTACCCATTTTGTGACAACGCTTATTGCGCATGTCTTTAACGGGCGTCGATTCTGAATGCGTCCAAGGTAAGTAAACAACGAGGCTTAGGCATGCTATTTACATAAACCAAAAAAAGGCTTAGACGACACCTTCAATAAACAACCCATTAGGTATTTTTGGGCTCCTAAGGGGGGCAACTGCCCCCATTGCTTATTTTATAAACTTGACGTAAAGTACGAACCCTGTAAGTTCAACACAGCTACGTCATTATCAGCCAAATGTTTACATACAAAAGAACCGACTTGCCATGTATTTTTTTACCAAAGACATCGCTTAATTGTAGCACAGAATAACTAGCTGCCGCAAATTGTAGATATATAGTTTTTGTACTTGATGAGATGTGTGTTTGGGGCATTTTGATGCTATTAAAGTATGACGTAGCGATGTTTAACTAACAGCGTTTAAACTCTACCGTTTCCGCTGCCACTCAATTACGTTCGCAACTTAAATTTATCGCGTTTAATTTAACCATTTATAATCGTCGTTGCCGTATTTGGCTTGTTGTTTAATTAACTTGACCAAATTTAAACTGTTGTTATTGGTCGTTAACAGACGTTTGTGATCGATAACAGGATTGTTTCATTAACAATGTTCAAACTGCAGCGACAGCAGAAGCGTAACGGCAACGACAACGATTTGTCAAGTTGAAGCCTAAACTTTATGGCGTTTAATGTAATCATTTATAGGTACTCGTTGTCGCATTTGCGTTTATTGTTATCCTTTGCCAAGTTTTAACTTGCAGCAATACGGTAACGACAACGAAACGTTAAGTATATAAATTAAGCTTAAACTTCAATTTACGTCTGGCACCTACCCTTTTTTATTTAACAATTTGAAAAGTCGACGACGGCGGAAGCAAAACGGCCACAGAACGAAACGTTAAGTTTATAAACTTAGTATACATTGATAAGAGATTGTTGTAAACTAAATGTCGTTTGTTATTTTGACTCAAGGAGATAAACTTTAATAAGTTTATCTCCTTGATTTTGACTTATCGCTCAAGGTGCTTAGAGAGAAGGTGGCCCAACTTTGTTATGACAGTAAACAGCTGATACATGTGACGTCATTGGTGTCATTTTTGATTATATTCAAAATTTAAAATATAGTTTATACAATTATTGTTAAAGTATTTTTTTCACTATTTACTTACTAATATAACCATGATTAACACGACATTTACAAAACACTAAAGAAATATCGACATTCTTTTTCTTAAAGAATACCTTTGACGTCACATATTTCAACTGTCCAAATGAAAGTTGGGCCACCTTCTCTTAAAGCACTTTGCTTTTCGCTTAGAGAGAACTAGGTAAAAATACAATAATTATAAATTATTTATTGGTTAATAAAATGTCGATCTTCTTTTTAAATATATATTGTACAATTATTTCTCTAAAACTCGGAAGTAATCTAATCCTTGTACCATTTGCTTTCGTTTGACAAATATTACATTTTTAACCAATCAAATTGCTTCGTTATTCTTCTCGACAGCATCGAAGGTAGCGAGATCAAATGACGTACGAACTCGGAAGTTGTCGACTTGTTACCGAGTATCGAATAAGTTAAGAATCACCATTTCGTAGCATCTTACGTGCCGTGATGGGCGTCGAGAATCGGCCTGCTGTAGTTAGAGAAATATTGCACAACGAAATAAGGCTAAGCGCTAATAATACCGGCCCTATTTTGTCATTTGATTTTACGTAGATGAATAATAGGATAAAGACTGCCTTAATAAGGATGGTGCTTGCTTTTATGCATGTCGGATTTAGGTCGTGCATTATTTGGATCTTAGCAGTGTCTTATTTTAACTTCGAAATTGTTCGTGTAACCGAACGTCTGTCGGCCACAAGAATTGTTGTATCACTTAAGACAAAGAATGGGCGCATTCAGAGTGGCTTTCCAGTGACGCAAATAGAGCGCTCCCGAGTAGCTCAGGAGCATTTCGTTCTACTTTATGGCGTTCCAGTGACGGAAAGTGTTATGCACCTGAGCTACTCCGTTTTTCTTTCCCCTTGCCCCTCATGCACCAACCCCTCTTTTGGTTTTCGTGCTTCAAACGTGTTTTTTATGATTAAGGATGGATTTTTTAAAATTATTTATTTAAAATGGAATTAGATATTAAAAAGAGGTTATTATTATAAAGCCAAGAAAGGTTAAAAACAACGAAATTTTAAAATTTCTTAAAGTATATCTCTTTCCTTGTCTAAGGATGCGTTCCAGTGACTAACTTTTTAGAACAGTTCAAGAGCTTCAAGCCCTGGAGCGTGACGCACAAAAATTTTCGTCACTGGAAAGACCCTCAGGAGTACTCAGCTGCTTAGCCGCTAAGTACGCGGAGTGTCAAAACTTTCAAATTTAACCAATAGGATGGCTTTATTTTGACAGTTTTGACACTCTGCTTACCCAGCGGTTTAAGCGGCTGAGTACTCCTGAATGTGCCCATTAAAACTAAAATGCTAACTTGGCGGATTTGAGCTTTTATGGAAAAACTGGTAAAATAAATAGAAAAATGGGATTTGTAGCACTGCAAATCAAATACTAAGTACCAATTTAGCTTTCAGTCAAGAATTGAGTGCAAAAGAGGAGGGGAAATAGTAAATTAAGGTTAGTTTTGGTTATCAAGTCTGATGATGAATGTGTCAAAAACAAAACGTGTCCGACTAAAAATTCTTTTAGATTCGTAATCAGCGCCCCAAAAATACATATTACCATATATACCAAATTTCATTAAAATCAGCGATGCGTCCGGCGGTTTGTAAATAATTACAAAAATGTTATTTTTTAATTTTCAAATCACTAGAACCGATACTACAGTGTCCGCCGATTAAGAATAAGTCTCTCTTTAACCTTTTTAGAAGAATTTAAGTGTACAGCCCCCATTTTGAAAAATTAAAATGAAAAAAAAAACTTCCATTATTTTAATATATTAGTAAACTACATACCAATTTTTGAAAATATATAATGGCTCTTTCATGAAAATCAATGAAAATTTAAGCATTTACAGGTATCTCTCCCCTAATATGGTAACTTGCAATAATTCTCTATGCTTCTCGACAGCACCCTATATAGCTACCGAAATTAAATGACATACGAACTCGGAAGATATCGACTCTCAAATAAGTTAAGAATCACCATTCGGTAGCGTCTCGATACGTTACGACTCGAGACGCCGGTTGAGAATCGGCCTGCTGTACATAGTTCTTGGGATATGCAGCCATTTAGACTACATTTACGACAGTCGGAGATTTAGCGAATAATCTTATATCTACGAAAGTTTTTAAATATTAAAAGTAAGGTTAAAAATTTTCGAAAAGAAGTTGATGTTTTTGTTGGGGATGAGAGTTAAAAATGAATTTTATTGAAAAAGGGAAAGAATTTCTAACTTTTTCTGAAGTGGAAGCTTTTAAGATGTGGAAAAGAAAGAATGTATACAATTATATAAAAGAGATGCCAAAAGATCAGTTGCACATCTATGCAAAAACTTTGCCCAAAAAGGAACGCTAGTGCAAATGCTGAGTTATTATATTTTTACATTGTGTACAGCTGTTACAAAGGGGGACAGAAATATATACCTAAAGGTTGTGGAAAACGCAAAACAAGGTTTGTATTATCGTCTAAAAGTTGATGTATTTTAACAAATAAATCCATAACTGCTACTTTCTCTTACAGGACGTTTAAAGAAAACTGCCCTATGAAATTAGGTTTCCGGTTATCCCCAGATGGACAAAATTAATACTAAATGTGGTTAATCTAAACCACAACCATGATATTGATAAGTCAATGTTCAGGTTGTTACCAAAACAAAGGAAATTAGATGAAAATGAAAAAAAGGAAGTGCTTAAGCTAAAAGCACTAAAATGCCATAAAATCCTTTTAAAAAATTATATAAAGGAAACAACTGGAAAAACTCTTTTACTTAGAGATATTACTACCTAATGTAAAAGATAACAGTATGTCTACTAAAAATGACTTAAAAGAAACTATTGCTGTTTTACTTATTTTATATAGATAGAGTAGTTTAAATTAATGTTGATCTCCTTTGCCTCGAGCAGGTGTGATAGAAAGAAAATAAATAGAAATATATAGTAGATAGAAGAAAAATACCTGTGATAAAAATTCCAAAAACACATACAGATATATTTAAAAATCTAGGTGTTTTTGTACTATGTATAAAATAATGTAAAATAGTGCTTGTATTTTAAAACTTATTTATTATTGTAAGAAATATTTTTGGAAATATTATTATTATTTACTGGAGCAACATAATTCACATGTTGAGATCATTACTAATGATGAGAATACTCTACAGGGTATTTACTTTCAAACGAAAGAATTATCCAGAAATGGTCCTCATTGATGCCATTTATAAGTTAAATAATTTACGAATGCCTTTATATCTAATGATGATTATTGATGGTAATGGCGAGGGTGTGGTGGTTTCAACATTTCTCTTATATGATGATACTACCTATTTTATTGTAAAACAGCTGCAACGGTGTAAATTTGAAATAGGTACCCACACTTAAAATTTGTTGTTTTAGTTTTGTTCTCAAACAATAAGCCTACTACGAACCTGCATAGTAGGTATTAAATATGTACCTCTGCTTAATTTCGTTACAGAATAGAATTTACTTTAATTTTTTTAAATCTATTATTTAACCTAATGAGCTTCAATGACTCATTTCACTGCAACTGTTATAATGTAATGGTGTAAATCGAGGTGTAAATTTTAGGCATTTACCTAGCTCAAGACGTAGCTATTTAGTCTCTATATTTTCTGAAACCAAAGTGTTAAGAGTTTAGTTGTCAGTTTAGTAAGAAATATATGTTTTCATTTTTGTTACCAAAGTACTATACCAACAGGTGTTCTGGAATTTATTGCCAGACTTTTACTTATTTAATAAAATAAATATGTGTAAACTACTAAATAATTTGTTTTTTTCTTTTCCAACTAAAATTGAGAAAAATCTGTATCAAAAGGAGATATATTTATTCTTCTTTATACATTAAACTGCAACTGAGGCTGCAACTAAGTAATATGTGATAAGGCAATATTATTAGTCTGGTAAGTAAAAAAAAAAGATATTTTGTATTTATTTTATTAAGTACCATTCCCAATTCTTTTGAAACTATATTTTTAAAGGTGATGCTGGATATAATTTTACGAATTGTTACCTATGCTGCATGGTCATCTTTAGTCAACACCGACTCCACAGTCCGTGAAATCGGTGTTGCTTTAGTTCATAACGAGTTCCTGTACTTCTCGCTATAACTGATCAACCACAAAACAGAGAGAGTTAGAGAAGTCCGATTGCCGTGTTAAATCAGCGCCACTGCTGAGACAGTTAAAAACTGTCAAAATACGCACCCTGGTACCTGGCACACTAACTAGGCCTTGGAGGCAAAGCCTGGTAGATTTTTGTTTGTTTCGCCATCTGTGAACTAATAAATTAACCAGAATCTGTAAGGCTGGCGCCATATTTAAATGATCTTTAAAATTTGTCTTCATAAAGATTTTGATATTAAGTTTTATTTTTAACAATAAAAAGTAAAAAATAAACGGTTTTCGTTTTATATTTTTACATTTTATTATTAAAAAGAAAACTTAAAATCAAAACCATTCATGAAAAGATATTTAAAAAAAAAAAACAAAATTATTTGGTATTCTCTTTGGTTATTAAATTTAATATCTAAATAAAACAATAATATAAGATAACAACAAAAGTAAAGCATAGAAAATTACATTAAAATAAATAAAAACTTTAATTTCTAATAATAAAAGTAAATTTGGTATTCTCTTTGGTTATTAAATCTAATATCTAAATAAAACAACTTTTATTCTCTATACATAATTAAAAAAATAAAACAAATTTTAAATTTGGTATTCTCTTTGGTAATTATAACTAAATAAAAGCAGTCACAGCCTGGTGGTCATTCCAATTTGGGAAGATTGTCACAATCAGGTATGTATCACAGATCGAGTAGGTGCATTTCTCACTAATCTTGTGGATGTCAAGTCAGGTACTCAGGGTACTTTTATGAAACAAAAAAAAATAGTATTAAAACACTTAAAACTACTTATTAGAGTAATAATAGAATGTCAGCCTATCTTAAAAAAGGGCCAGTCATAACTTGTATGCACATGCACAAATATTACCCATTTAAAAGGGAATACTAAGGATGATTGGGCACTTTTTTCTACAATACACTAACAAAAAAAAGCAATTTATTTACAAAACAAATAAAACCAATTTATCAATAATTATGTGTATAATTAATATTGTAAAGCAAAATAAAATATTTAGGTAAAAAAATAAAAATGAAAATAGGATACTAAACTTTAATAATTTTAAATATACATGGTGTCCGGAAAGGTGAGGTCATAAATGATAGGGGTGATAAAGTGAGCCAAAATAATGTTAGTACTTCATATAAAAAAAGTTCTATCATGCTTCGTTGGGGAAAAAAAACCTATTTAAATTATAAGTTTGAAATTGTTGCCACAGTACAAATAATATTTGGGCAATTAAATATGTTGGCTGTTCAGTAAGTAGGGATTATGCGGGGTGAGCCTTTTTTTTTCATTTTATGTAGGCATTTTTGACACAGGTGGCAATAACATTCTGCTTTGACCATTTGATTCCTTCATCTTTTTCTACAAAAAAGGTATACGTTATTTGAATCGATATCTTGGAGACTGTTTTTCATACAATCACATTTTAAATCCAGACAAACCAGCATTTTGTATGTCATAAATGTCGTAATATGATAAAAAAGAATATGGTGTTTGTGAGCCTTTTAAACTTTATAATACAAGTAAAGACTGCTTTTCATAATTTTATCACATTTTAATGGTTTTCGCACAAAAATTGAATTTTTATTACATACAAAATGCTGGATGTCTGGACTTAAAATGTGATTTTATGAAAAACGGTCCAAGATATCGATTCAAATAAAGTATACCTTTTTTGTTTAAAAACGATGAAGAAATTAAACGGTTTAAAGTGCATACATTTTATTCTTATAATATAATAAAATGAGAATTTCGAAAGGATGGGTATTTACAACTAAATTTAATTCTCCCAATATTAGCTGACACTGCCATGTTGAAATAAGTTCACACAAAATTCAAACAGGAATCAAATTCTACAGAATTTTAACAGAAAGCAAATACTACAGTATAAAATAAAATGGAGCGTCTAATATATTATACAATTATTATTTTACTTACCTATGGTCAAATTATGTCTCCTTTACATAATATTAAATTTACATTATTTTTACTGCTTCCTACTTGGTTATTTGGTAAGGCAAAAGAAAAAAAGCGTCGGCGAGCGTCGGTGTTTCCCAGTGATTTCTAAAACAGAAAAAATTATAAAATTACTACAACGAATGAGACCGCGCCGAGGGCAAAGACAAGAAAAACGATCGATTAATCGATATACTCTACCTTTCCTTGCAGGTTTCTATGAATTTACACTTTTTAACTCTCTGGCCCTTTTTCTAATGAATAAGGCAACTTGAAATAGGCAGAATTAAAAAAAATAATAGGAATTAAGATAAGCGTCGGTGCTTCCTAAAACAGAAAAACGATAAAATGGCGGTAATGAATGCGACGGCGCCGAGGACAAAGAAAATAAAAACGATCGATACTTTACCTTTCCTTGCAGGTTTCTACGTATAAAATTTCAGATTCCTGTTTTACCGACTAAAATAAAATCTGGAACCTGGGCGCATAGGCAACCAACATATCGTTAAATCCCTTTAAAAATCTGGCCAGGTGCAATGACAGCTCTCATAAGAAGTTGGCCAGGCCTGTGATCAACAGAAACGTAAAAACTTTCGTAGATATAACATTATTTGCTAAATCTCCGACTGTCGTAAATGTAGTCTAAATGGCTGCATATCCGACTGTCGTAGACCTATCCACTGCCTAAAAATATCTTCCTATCGAGGGACATTTTTTTTTGGTGTTCTAAAATCAGATTAACTTTTTGAAATAGTCTTATTTGGATAAACATACATCTGCTTTTTTGTCCGATAATCGAACGTTTACTTAGCCCAAATTTTACCACCATAATCAACAAGGGACCATAAAAAATATGGTGTTAATTGCTCGCAGCCCAATTATTATTTAAAATTTTACTATGGAAAACTTTGATAACGAAAAACTATCACCAGTTTCAAAGGAAATCGGCGAATTATTGATAAATAATTTACTTGACGAAGTAAGATGCGACAAAGGGGCTTCATTAACATTTTCTACATCTCCCATTCAAGACGAAAAGCCTGTGGCATTTGATAATTATTGCTCCACAGAATCAATTAAAAAAGAACAAGAGGATGATCTTGATGATGTATTTACAGAAGATAGCACAGCTAATTGTTCAAAAATAAAGACAGAGCCAGAAATAAATGTTTTTGATACTAAACAGTTCACAAATAGTGCTAACAAAGATGAAAAATCCATTTTAAATCCTTTTTTCGGCGATTTCGACAAGTAAGTTGGTATCAGTTGTATGATAATATATACAGGATGATACAGAATGTTGTTAACAATTAGAGGAAAGATTCTACATCTCAAAATGAAAAAAAAAAGATCTCATCATCGCCTTCTAGATGCTAGAATTGTACTGTATCGCTCATTCCAGTACAGTTCAAAACATCTAGAAGTTGTTGTTCTTATATACATGGGTCTGACATGTTCAGTTTTCATGATAAGGGGTGTATACGGTAATTGTCTAGAAAGTTGCTGCAACTTCGATTATTTGGCCACTTTAGTATGCGGTCTACCTGCGTTTCGGGATCTTTCAAGACATCAACCTATTATTTGGCTAATATCTATTTACTATTTACATAATCTTTCTAATAATTCCAATAAACATTAATACTTAAGAGTACCACAATTATAAGAATCAGTATTTAAGCAGCGACCTGATTCTAATAGAATATTAATTACCCAATTATGGTGATATGGCATATAAATACAAAGGGCAAATTTTTATAAAAATTAGTTTATTCAGTTTCTTATAGTGATATGTAATAATGTTGCTGAAAGATTTATATAGAACAGTTATTTTAGATGAAAATGTTGCAGTCAACTTTTTTGGCAACACCAACTTTTAGAAGAACCTAAAAAAATATAGAATGCCATCGGTGTGGAAGCAGCAGAAAAGGAAACGGGATCGAGGAGGATAATTTAGACCTGTGCTACGCAATTTAATTCATAAAAAGTGCAAAATATGTAGAAAAATGGTGTTTTAAAAGGTGAAAATTAAATATTGTGTGCCACTTTAGTCTTGAATCAAGAATTGTTTGCAAAAAGAAGGAAAAATATTGTGAAATTGAGTTAGTTTGATTTTCAACTTTGATGATGGATATCTCGAAAACAAAACGTTTCCGAAAAAAAATTAATTTAGATTCGTGATCAGCACCCCAAAATCCACTGTATACCAAATTTCGTCCAATTCGGAGTTGCAGCAACTTTCTAGACAATTACCCTGTATACT
>JACEGR010006944.1:0-54950 GCA_014170235.1 Listronotus bonariensis
ACATGCTTTCAAAACGGGCTTGACTTTTTGTCTAAAATTATAGTTCTAAATATGTCACTAGAGGGTACTGTGGTCAATCGGGATCTTTCTGAGGGTTGCTGCTTATGTTGCATATGTACAAAAAATAGTACAAAAGTAAAATAGAAAATTTAAATAATTTTTAAATACGACGCTATAGAGACACTACTCAATTTTTAATGAGTTTATATTTCAACAAAAATATGATATTTTGAAAGAATTACGTAATGGGTGCCCAAATTCCCAAGATCACCATTATTTTAATTTTTATTATATGCATTTTTCGGTTAAATAAAAAAAGTATTATTATTTTAATTTAGCTTCAGCTCTCATTTCCCCTGAAGGAGAAACAATCCTTAATTATTTTAGATAATAAAAATAGGAATAGGAATTTTGAACTGTGTCATTAATAATCAAAAAAAAAAAAAAAGAAAAATATAATTTTTTACTTTATCTTTAATTTTTTAAATTGTCGTTTACTTTTATGGAAGTTAAACTTTTGTTTAGTTTTTGTATTTAAAGTGTTGATTTAAAAATTTTGCTTGTCTCTTAAGATACAAGTAAAGTTTAAAACTAAAGGTTAGACTTGTTGCTTTAAAATATACAAAATAGAGTTTTGGTTGCTTTAAAATATACAAAATAGAGTTTTGCAATGTTGCGAATACTTATTTGTTAAACATAAAAAAACAAATGATTCTTTTAAAAAAAAACCTGACTTCAGTAAGCAATTCACTTTATATATAAAAAAAAACTTGCTATTGTCCCAAAGGTTTGTATACAACAATAAACAAGAATATTTAACGTTTGTGTAGAACTTATAAGCTAAGTATACACGTCGTGCAAGCTTGATTCCTTCCACTGAGTTTTAGTGCGGTGAACACTAGCAGTTAGCGATTAGACAAAAAATATTTACGTCTCGCCCGCACTGCTTAAATGTAGTAAATAATAAAATTTACTTTTAAGCAAGGACGTAGCTAGGATCCGCTCACCTGTACTAAAAATTGTCAAGGTGGTTAGATAAGGAATAAAGTTATGAATAAAGTACTGTACAGTGCTACATTAGGTACGCCGATATACGCTTTTCTTGAACTTCATGAAATCATATTATTTTTTATTTATTAACCTAACAGTACAGAGTTTTTTAATAAAAAGTTTCCAACAAAGGTTTTTAGGATTCGGTAGTAGTGTAATTAGCCAGCAAAAACTTGGGTAATCTAAAAAAGTAAATTAAAATTAAGTTACATATACAGCGTGCCTTCGAAAGTTTTTACCAAATGAGAAACTTTTTATTTATTTACTTTACGAAAAAAAATGCCTCTTTAAAAAAAGTCCTGCTTGATAAGAAAATACATTTCCACAAAAATAATTATATGTTGGATGTACATTTTGACTTAAAGAAGTCGGGTTACCAAATTAATATACACCGTATATCCTAGCTACGGCACAAAACTTTAAAGGGTGATTTTATGAAGAAAAGTTTCTATAAACATATGTCCGGAATTGCATGAAATACAGGGCGTTAAAGTTTAAAAAAATATCGATATTTTATAAATATATTAAATAACCCTAGATCAATCTTTTATTGATCCAGTAGCGTCTCTAACCAGAACTAACCGGAACAGCCAATATTATTGAGAGAAAATGTTCGCCACTGGCTTTTTATGTAGTTTGTAAATTTTTTTCTATAAAACAAATAAAAATACAAATTTTTAGTGTTGTACATTTTTTGTATGTGGTTTCGTATTTAAGATATTTATAAAATACCGACTTAAAAAAATAATTAACGCCTTGTATTTCTGAAACGAAGCAACTCCAGACATATGGTTATAGAAACTTTTTTCATAAAATGACATAGGAAATCACCCTTCTAGTAAGTTTTCTACTCCTAGTTCAAAAATACTCTAAATTTCAATTTGGAAACAAGTTTTTAGGCCACGCTGTACATCTAACTTACAAATATTTTTGTGTAAATGTATTTTCTTATTAAGCAGGTTTTTATGAAAAGGCACTTTTTTCGAGTTGTTAAATAAAAATTTTCTCATTTGGCAAGAACTTCCGAAAACATACTGTATAATATAAATAAAGTTATTACTTTATAGCCAAGTGGCAAGACTGTCTCTAATATGCATAACCTCGAAGGCACGTGTAATGCATCTGTCAAGGATACACCTAGTACAATTCTAAACTATGAAGTTACCCTACTTTAACGTCAAATTTTAAATTATCTACTATAGAGAGTAAAAATTCCAATTTAATATAAACGTAAGTTTTACGGTAATTTGACTAATAAACGGCGTAAAAATAACTTTGAGATCAGTCAAGTAAGTTTCAATTAAAAAAATCAAGATCTACTCTAAAAATATTTAAATAATTTGCCAGTTAAATACTTACCGGTTGAATTTTTAAAATAGATAGGTATCTCCTTTTTTAGAAATATTTCCAATTAAGCAGTTTAAGCAAGGCAGTATTTACTTTATTTCACATTTAATACAATAAAAAGATCCATTTTAATGCACATAATCATCAAAATATTGTCTTTTGACAATTTTTCGAACGTCATTGTTAACCTCAGCATAACACGTCAAATTTAGAAAAGTTAAAATTTAATAAAGATGCCCATGAAAGCTGTAAGTTGCAAAAATGACATTTCGTAAATTCCTACTCAAAATGTAAAATGGATTATTTACTATGTTTTATACAAATAAATACATTTTAAACTTAGAAATTCTTAAAATTTTTAATTACACATATAAGGTTTTAAATATACACCATTTAAGCATTATTATGTGTTGTGGTGTGGCCATTTAGTGAATAAATATGCCAAATTTACAAATACAAATAATACCTACGTAAAAGAAAAAGAAAATAACAAACCGTTTTTGTAACATTTTAAATTAAAATTTTAACATGTAACTATTTATTACACTGACGTAGTAATTTGTTCTATAACTTGTACATTTCTTACAAGCGGCCTTCTGTAGGAACCGCAGTGGTCCCATCTGGATAGTCCCTCCGGTACACTTTTACTAGGACGTAGAATTCCACGGTGATGAGGCCTCGGCAAGGAAGAAAATCTTTACCACATCTTGGTGGTTGGCAGCATGGTGTTTTGGTGTATGGTAGGCGGAATGATCTATGTTCGCAGCGTAACTTAAGCTCTTTGGTATATAGTGAATAATTTGCTCGGGTTTTTGACGGTACGAGTGCCTAAAAATAAAAATTGGGTAAAGGTTTTATTCACATTATACCGTGCCATGAGCCAGGCCGGGGCCGTGTCGTGTTTTTTTATCCTGTGGTCCGCTTTTGTTTGGTCATTCATAATACACCGGGCTGTAAAAAAGTATTGCCCTACCGTACCCTAGCATATACCGACTGACATTTGGCCGTCGGGCTCCGGCCGTGCCCCGGCTGGAGCACGGTCCGGGCTCGGTCGACTCTTAATTTATTTAAAGTATGCAAGAGATGTTTGACCGTAGTCCGACCGTGGCCCACCCCGGCCACAGCACGATGTAATGTGATTCATTCTTAAGCCTATTTAGAATACGAAAAATATTTTAAAGTAAAAATAAAGTATTTATTACAGTGTGTCTGATCAGTCAAAATAATTTATAATAAGGTCAGGCTTTAAAATAAAAGCAAATAAATTTTAGGCATTAATATTACATTAGCCAAAAATTTCAACAAGACAGTCTTATGCTGTAAATACATTGAGTTGTTTCAAGCTTGAAATTATAAAGTTAAAATGATAGTTGACAGATAATTTAATATTTGCTATGCAATAACAATTTTAGTCAAGGTTGAAATTAAAATATTTTTAAGATTTAAATTAGTTACTGCATAGAAAATATTAAATTATCTGTCAAATGACATTTTTACTTCATAATTTCAAGCTTGAAATAAGTCAATGTTATGGTGAGCTAGAGGAAGCTGTGTAAACGACAACGGGACTATTTTGAAAAAATGGGATTAAATTACAGCATTTCTATTAGAAAGCAATGGAGGGCGCTTATATCAATCGGGATCAAATGAAACCAAGATGAAACAGTGTTGTCAGATCTATCAATATGTAGTGGAATTCATCCCATTCCTTTTACAGATAATATGACGACTTTTGGATTTATGACTTTTAAAGCGTAATTAAAAAGAGCCTAAATCTAAGTAAACTATTAAAATGTTACCTGGTTATCACGGTTTTTTTGTTATTTTCTTTTTCTTTTACGTGGGTATTATTTGTATTTGTAAATTTGGCATATTTATTCACTAAATAATACACCACAACACATAATATTACTTAAATGGTGTATATTTAAAACCTTATATGTGTAATTATTAAAAATTTTAAGAATTTCTAAGTTTAAAATGTATTTATTTGTATAAAACATAGTAAATAATCCATTTTACATTTTGAGTAGGAATTTACGAAATGTCATTTTGCAACACAGCTTTCATGGGCATCTTTATTAAATTTTAACTTTTCTAAATTTGATGTGTTATGCTAGGTTAACAATGACGTTCGAAAAATTGTCAAAAGACAATATTTTGATGATTATGTGCATTAAAATGGATCTTTTATTGTATTAAATGTGAAATAAAGTAAATACTGCCTTGCTTCAAACTGCTAAATTGGAAATATTTCTAAAAAAGGAGATACCTATCTATTTTAAAAATTCAACCGGTAAGTATTTAACTGGCAAATTATTTAAATATTTTTAAGTAGATCTTGATTTTTTTAATTGAAACTTACTTGACTGATCTCAAAGTTATTTTTACGCCGTTTATTAGTCCAAATTACCGTAAAACTTACGTTTATATTAAATTGGAATTTTTACTCTCTATAGTAGATAATTTAAAATTTGACGTTAAAGTAGGGTAACTTCATAGTTTAGAATTGTACTAGGTGTATCCTTGACAGATGCATTACACGTGCCTTCGAGGTTATGCATATTAGAGACAGTCTTGCCACTTGGCTATAAAGTAATAACTTTATTTATATTATACAGTATGTTTTCGGAAGTTCTTGCCAAATGAGAAAATTTTTATTTAACAACTCGAAAAAAGTGCCTTTTCATAAAAAACCTGCTTAATAAGAAAATACATTTACACAAAAATATTTGTAAGTTAGATGTACAGCGTGGCCTAAAAAGTTTCCAAATTGAAATTTAGAGTATTTTTGAACTAGGGTAGAAAACTTACTAAAAGGGTGATTTCCTATGTCATTTTATGAAAAAGTTTCTATAACCATATGTCTGGAGTTGCTTCGTTTCAGAAATACAAGGCGTTAATTATTTTTTTAAGTCGGTATTTTATAAATATCTTAAATACGAAACCACATACAAAAAAATGTACAACACTAAAAATTTGTATTTTTATTTGTTTTATAGAAAAAAATTTACAAACTACATAAAAAGCCAGTGGCGAACATTTTCTCTCAATAATATTGGCTGTTCCGGTTAGTTCTGGTTAGAGACGCTACTGGATCCAATAAAAGTTGATCTAGGGGTATTTAATATATTTATAAAATATCGATATTTTTTAAAACTTTAACGCCCTGTATTTCATGCAATTCCGGACATATGTTTATAGAAACTTTTCTTCATAAAATCACCCTTTAAAGTTTTGTCCCGTAGCTAGGATATACGGTGTATATTAATTTGGTAACCCGACTTCTTTAAGTCAAAATGTACATCCAACATATAATTATTTTTGTGGAAATGTATTTTCTTATCAAGCAGGACTTTTTAAAGAGGCATTTTTTTTCGTAAAGTAAATAAATAAAAAGTTTCTCATTTGGTAAAAACTTTCGAAGGCACGCTGTATATGTAACTAATTTTAATTTACTTTTTTAGATTACCCAAGTTTTTGCTGGCTAATTACACTACTACCGAATCCTAAAAACCTTTGTTGGAAACTTTTTATTAAAAACTCTGTACTGTTAGGTTAATAAATAAAAAATAATATGATTTTATGAAGTTCAAGAAAAGCGTATATCGGCGTACCTAATGTAGCACTGTACAGTACTTTATTCATAACTTTATTCCTTATCTAACCACCTTGACAATTTTTAGTACAGGTGAGCGGATCCTAGCTACGTCCTTGCTTAAAAGTAAATTTTATTATTTACTACATTTAAGCAGTGCGGGCGAGACGTAAATATTTTTTGTCTAATCGCTAACTGCTAGTGTTCACCGCACTAAAACTCAGTGGAAGGAATCAAGCTTGCACGACGTGTATACTTAGCTTATAAGTTCTACACAAACGTTAAATATTCTTGTTTATTGTTGTATACAAACCTTTGGGACAATAGCAAGTTTTTTTTTTATATATAAAGTGAATTGCTTACTGGAAGTCAGGTTTTTTTTAAAAAGAATCATTTGTTTTTTTATGTTTAACAAATAAGTATTCGCAACATTGCAAAACTCTATTTTGTATATTTTAAAGCAACCAAAACTCTATTTTGTATATTTTAAAGCAACAAGTCTAACCTTTAGTTTTAAACTTTACTTGTATCTTAAGAGACAAGCAAAATTTTAAATCAACACTTTAAATACAAAAACTAAACAAAAGTTTAACTTCAAAAAGTAAACGACAATTTAAAAAATTAAAGATAAAGTAAAAAATTATATTTTCTTTTTTTTTTTTTTTGATTATTAATGACACAGTTCAAAATTCCTATTCCTATTTTTATTATCTAAAATAATTAAGGATTGTTTCTCCTTCAGGGAAATGAGAGCTGAAGCTAAATTAAAATAATAATACTTTTTTATTTAACCGAAAAATGCATATAATAAAATTAAAATAATGGTGATCTTGGGAATTTGGGCACCCATTACGTAATTCTTTCAAAATATTATATTTTTGTTAAATATAAACTCATTAAAATTGAGTGTTCTCTATAGCGTCGTATTTAAAAATTATTTAAATTTTCTATTTTACTTTTGTACTATTTTTTGTACATATGCAACGTAAGCAGCAACCCCAGAAAGATCCCGATTGACCACAGTACCCTCTAGTGACATATTTAGAACTATAATTTAGAGTAAAAGTCAAGCCCGTTTTGAAAGCATGTCGGTTACACTCCTTCTTCAAGGTCTCCTTAGTCAATGTATATACAGCATAAGGCTGAGAATATGCCCATTTAAATTTTTAGTTTATAAAATTTAAGGATTTGACTAAATACTTTTTGAATAGTCTTACGAATTAAAACGTAAATTGCTCCTTTTTAGGTTAATCAAAATTTATAATTTTTTGGCTCTATTTAGTGCGTCCTTGCATTTCACTATCAATATCTTAAAAACTAGTCAATTTGAAGATAGGATACGATTAAGAAAAAAACATAGATGTTTAATTTTCTTTGTTTTCTTTCTTCTCATTTAATTATCAAAGTTGGTAATTTATATGAGTCAGTCTCTGTAGCACTTTCGGTAAATCCAAAATTTGTACTTTTACGGCATTACATATAGGGTTTGGTAATTAAATTTATAAAGTTGCATTGGTCTTTATCCTCCTTTTTTAGTCCTCACAAAACTATAAAAAGGACGGTAATATGACATTTTTAAACGGAGAAGTAGTTCAAGATAGGTATAGCGTATGACGTATGTAGGTATTTGCTTAAAATTAATTATTTGTGTAATTTATTTGCTTAAAAATGTAGAAATGTAAAATAACAATTTTTGTAGTACTTCCGGTTAAAACGTAAGAACCACATGAGTGTTAACAGATTAAAGATCTGAATTTAATTCACATCTTATTAAAACTTTAAAATTGTATTCCACTTCTGAAGAAAATGACAGGCTTGCGTGCTTCATGAGCACCCGGTATATTTTTACATAAAATATGCTGTATATCCTTTAGCAAAATGACTTACCTATGAATGGTGTTTAAATTGGTTTTATTATGATAATCCTCATAATTTGTAAAAATTCTTTCGTAATGATTACTTCCTTGTCGACAAAAAGTGTATGGTATCATTTCTGGAGTTGCAGTACAAACTCCATTATAAACTCCTGCGCTGCATACACAATCATTTAAATTTGACACTACGCAGTTGTTTAAATTTGCAACGGTGCAATTATTCATACTGCAGTTATTTGCAGGGCTTGGCTGCAGACTTGCGTGGTCTTTTCTGGTACCCACTAGGAACATAAGGCTTGCACCTAAAAATAGAAATAAATCCTTAGCATTATTGACTATATAAAAACCTTTTTAAGGACTAATGTACACGCTATTGATTTTAATTTATTTTAATACACGGAAAGCTTTAACAATACTTTTTATGTTTTTTATTACATTTATTAAAAAGTAAAAAGTGACTTTATCACTCATCTTTATCTCATATTTTTTCCTAGCAGATCTCTAAATTGCAGCGCCCCTGTTTTGCTGGTAGAACTGAATGTCTCTAAAAGCTTTTTCATGTTTTAAAAGTCTAAATTAACTCTAGACACATAACATACGCTCGTTTTCTATAGAAAAAAGATAAACAGAAAAAAACATACATATGTATATTTTTTTAGTATAACCTTGACCGTATCTCATAATCCTAAAAAAATACACTTTTACAATAAAATCATGAACGTAAAGGATTATACAATAGTATTTTCAATAGGTTTAATCATTATTTTTAATTTTTAATTTAAATTCTACAGGGTGTTCCAATTTAATACACGAAATATCTTCGCCCCTGTACAGGGTGGGCCAAACTCGACGCTTTTTATAGGAAACTCGTATTTCTATATATTTTGATTAGTTCAGGTTAGTAACCAGGTTTAACTGTGTATATATACACAAATTGACCTAAGCATTAAAAGGAGAAAGAATCATAAAAATTAGGTAGTAGAAGTTAAGTGTAGTTTATTTTTAAATACCAAAATAGTTCCTGTAGTCTAATTGTAAAATGCAAAGGTAAGTCCATCCACCGGTCCAGGTTCAGAAAAAATGGTTCCCTATGGTAATGGTCCCCAGTAACGTTAAGTGGTTCTGTATTTAAAATTTGCGTCACATTATTTTTATTTATTTACATTTTTCATTCTAATAGGTTTAATTAATGACGATTTTATTACTGACCTATTACCGTAGTACAAAACTAAAATAGTAACCAGCTTTGGGGTAGGTCTGATTTATATATCCAGTAATAGGAATCCCCAATAAGACTGGAATTGACTTGGCACCTTGTATAAAACTCCACGCTTTGGTAAAGTGCTTGTTTCGGATACGTTCAAGTGCAAACATCTTCAGGGAGTAAGTAAATCCGCCCAGGCAGATTCCATACAGCCAGACAAATAAGACATATCCGTGATATCCCTGAACTGCACTTAAGGCCAAAAGTGAAATACCTAAAAACACCATTTAATTACATTTTATCTACTGTAAATATTTTTCTTTTTTAATTTAAAATATATTTTTTAATTTTTGAGAGTTAAGAAAATTAAAGTTATATAAAAATATATTTTACACTTTATCACCTATTTTAAAATGTATACTAAATAATATACAGTTTATTTTTTACGCACGTAAAATAAGAAAAATATAGTGTCCTAATTTTTCAAGTTGGAATTTGTTTATTACATCAACTATTTGTGAATTTATTAAATTTAATTTCCTTTTTAAATCTAGATATTATTTTTTATTGCAAAAACTATATTAAAATACCTTACATTTTTCTATGTTTCTATTTTATTTTTATCAGAACTAATCAAAACTAAACTTTTTTTAAGTCATCCTCACTTTTATTATATTATGCAAGGCCAGGACAGTTCTTCATAATATATAAAAGTTTTGTTAAAATGTTCGTTAAATATCTTTATTTTGAAGAGAAGCCAAAAAATTATTTGTTTAAATTTAAACTCTTAAAAGGTGTTTGTTGTTGAAATAAAATAATTACCAATTCCTATTAAAGCTGTTTGACACAAATACTGCCTAGAAATGAGGCACTGTGTACTAGGCTTAACTGTAATAAGGCCAAAGCCTACACAGCCTAAAGCAGAAGCAAATCCCATAAAGGTTTGTAAAAAGAACTAATGCGCTATCTTCTAATCCTTCTTTGTAACCCTGATATACCTAAAACAGAAATCTTATGAACAAGGACTATAATATTGGTATATTATTTCTAAAAGATATTTATTAGGATTATATTGTGCGATATAATGTCAAAGTGGCAATTTATATAACAAGTACATCATTTTTTTAAGAAATGGAGGGGTTTGACAGCCGCAATCAAAGCTTTCTAGTAGCCAACTCAGATTAGTGAAGTTTTCATAAACAGCTGTCAAATAAGTTTAAGATATTATACAACATCCTTACATTTATGTTGTATAACAAGATATTGTTATAGTTAGATACTGAAAACTCGCCACGCAAGAAAAGTGAAAATACCTATTTGATGAACAACTACTTGTCTTTATATGAAACACATTTCTTTTAAGTACTTATTTTTCAATACTTAACGTTTGTATGAAACGCATTTTTTATATGGTTTAATTAAATTCAAGTGACTACATTAAGGTGTTTTTTGCTGTAAAACAGTTGGTATTAAAAACCTATTGTTTTATAGAAAATTTTGCTCACCAATTAAAAACGGATGATTTTATTTACAACTAGTATTTTGCGAAAATTAGATATATTATCTATATTAACTGGAATTTATTAAAAGATGTTATTTATTTATTTAATCGTACTAATACCAAAAAAAAAAATATATTCTTTATAAACATTTTTAGTTTAAAATTGCGAAAATAATATTTAAAAAAAATAAGGATTCAACAAAATACAGTTTTAAAGTCAAGTTAAGAAGCATAAAAGAAAATCCTTTTTTCCGTTGTTAATAATTACTGGAAAAGGGAAGTGTAAACAGAAAAAAAATCATAGTACTTTCTATATTCAAACATTATTAGGTTTGGTTAAATTCCTGGAAAGTAACACGAAAAAATATTTAACAAAATGTTTAAATCTTAATTTGTATGCTATTAAATATGTACTTACAAAACTAATTATTACCATTTTTTTCAAAATATCATTCTTATTATTTTATAATATACTGTGTGTTTGATAAAGTTGGAACCATATGGTAAACTTTTTAATTGCCCATTTACGAAAAAAGGTATTTTTATAAATTGTTCTGCATGGTCCAAAAACTAAAAACAACCGTCAGATATTAAATTGTATCAGTCATTTACGACGCACTATGTACAATTCTGTAGAAAATCCAACAATCAAAAAACTTTTGAACGAAAGGTTGTAGAATTTTTTTCTGGTATCATTTAAAAGTTGTAGTCATGTAGAATACAGGAAAAATACGAGAAAAACTTTATCTTGACTCTAAAATTTTAAAATAATGCATTGAAAAAAAAATGTGTTAATAGACTATTGTTCATCTTACTTCTGGCCTTATATTTATATTGATTTTTTTTACATACAATTTTTTGGGTATGGGGTTGTTAAATGGTAGGGCTAAAAAATACACATAAAATAAAAAGAATTTTCTTCCCTAATACTTATTATACAGGGCGAGTTATAACTAAAATTATGAAAATTGCCCAGGAACTAACTACTTTTATTTTTAAAAATAGAACAAAATTGTATAAGTAAATATTGTAGAGAATTGAGTTTTATGCCAAAATTGTAAGTTAAAGCATGACGGTGAAAAAAATTTAATTATAATTTTTTTACATTACGCATTACAACTTAAATAATAAAGAAAAGGAAGCAAAATTTAAAAGAAATTTTAACAATTTAAAATATTATTCTAAAATTTGATGTCTTAAGCTAAGTATTTTAAAAAGTGTTAATGCATAATGTAAAAAATTAACAATGATATATATATATAAGAGTATATATATATACTATATATATATATATATATATATATATATATGAAATATATATGATATATATATATATATATATATATATATATATATATATAACTTTAAATTTTGGCACAATGCCCTGTATAATACCAGTGGAGTAAAATTGTGTATTTATTAGTTTTGGACCATGCAACCAATTTTCTCAAAATTTCGTTTAAAAATTTAAACATTTTTGGTCCATTTGTCCTCTTCTAACACCTATCCTGGGACACACTGTATATATTTTGTATAACATTCTAATTTTATGTGTTTTTTTACCCTATAATCTGAAAACCCGTAAACCGAAAAAAATAAAGCGTATTTTGACTGTGACTTTGACTTTGAATATAAATATAGGACTAAAGGTAAGATGAATAATAGTAACCATTTTTTAATGCATTATTTCAAGTTTTAGAGTCAAGTTTGAGTTTTTCTTGTATTTTTTCTGTATTCTACAAGACTTCACCTTTTAAATGATGCCAGAAAAATTTTTCTACGACCTTTCGTTTAAAAGTTATTTGACTTCTGGACGATTTTCTACTAAACCGTACATAGTGCTACGTCTGAACAAAAATGTAATTTTTGCTTAAAAGTAAACTAACTGTATTTTTACTAATATTAAAAATTATTAAAAATAAAAGACGCTTAGAATTAGAAATTATGCAATTGTGTTTATTTACAAAAACATTTTTTTTGAAATCGTAAATGGTGAAAACTAAGGTTTGTACATACATTTTATAATTTTAAATTTTATAGGACAATTTAAAATGATTTTTTAAAATTTACTGTTAGCAAAACAAGAAGAATGTTGAATGCTTTAATGGACAAACTTAAATTTTCTCGATTTTCGCAGAATTTTTTTAAAAGCTGTAAATCAACAAAATTGCAAAATTAGAATAGGTTTTAAATTCTAAACATATTTTTTATAACAATTTTCGGTATAAGCAAAAATAGAAGTACTTTCTACATCTTGTAGATGACTTATACAATTTGATATCTAATTGCATTTTAGGTTTTGGACTATGCAGAACTTTTTATTAGAATTAACTGTTTTTCCCAAAGTCAATAATAAAAAAGTTTTTTATTTTACTAAATAAAAAAAAACAAAAAATTATTTTTATTAAAAATCATAACCAAGAACAAAAATATGCTACTTTTTTGTGTTATTTAATTGGGAGGTTTTAAAAACATATTAATTATTTCTGTTTTAAAGTACTATTTTCGCAATTTTAAACCAACTCGTATATTCTACGGCGAGATGTTTTATAAAAAATAACTTTTTTCGTAATACCAAAAATAAAAGAAAATACAGATAGAGTTAGGTTCATCTATGGACACACCGTATAAGGTAACGTAAAGTGTATCGGATAGCAATCTAATTTTATATGATTTTCAAATGCAGTTGTCATGAATTCATGAATGTCATATTTTTTTACGAATGATTTTTTTTTCTTTTTATTTGAAATAGTTATTTTTGTACCAAGGGCGTAAAATAGCACTTTTACGCCTGCGGATAAAAGTTGTTGCCTGAACTCCGCGAGTGCAACAATCAGCTGTGCGCCAGAGGTACAAACAATATTTTTGTACGACTGAAATTATTAACCAAGCATTCTCTGTAGTTATTATTTTTTGTATATTAAATAATTTTGTTACTATAAGGCTAGTTAAAATAAAATTGATTATACAACTTTAAATTACCTAAGAAATGATTACATGTAGCGTCAATAAGTTGTCAAAAAATACGTTTTTAAATTTGAATTATGAGCCGAAATAATTTATCAGCTGTGGGCGTAATGACCAAGCGTTCTCTGTAGTTATTTTTTTTTAGTTTTGTCGTATTTCGGATAATTTTTCCTATGCTACTATCAAGCTATTTTAAGTCAAATTGTTTAAACAACTTTAAGTTACCTAAGAAATAATTACATGTAGTGTCAACAAAGTTGTCAAAAAATTGGTTTTTAGATTTGAATTATGAGCCAAAATAATTCAGAAATTAAAAAAGCTGCAGAGAAAGTCTGTCTAGAGTTGTTGCCAGAAAAGTCAAGACTAATTTATAAAAATAATCGCGTTTTTAAAGCGAAATTCAGATGAATACATTCTCAAAAAGTCAAAAGTTTTTAGAAAAGAGGAGATTCGAAAATTCTTTCCAAGTGCCTCAGATGAAACATATTTGTTGCACAAGGTTGTCCTTGGCTTCGGAATCGCAGCGACCTGTAGAAGAGATTAATTGACCAACTTAAAGTTTAGTGATGTTACCGAATTACAATCATGTATTTTAGTAAATCTTGCTAATACAAAAACTGAAACACCAAAAACCTTTACTATAGTAGATGATGATGAAAAAAATCTTAATTTCTTGGCAATAATAGAAAAATATATAACCTTGCGACCAAAAAGTGCTTTAAATGATCGCTTTTTTCTGTCCCACAAGAAAGGTAAATGTTTTAATCAGCCTGTTGGAGAAAATACTAATGGATCAATACCAAGTGTGGTTGCGAAGTTTTTAAAATTACCCAATCCAGAGTGCTATACCGGACATTGTTTTCGGTGATACCTTCGCAACGTTTTTAGCTGTATGCTAGAGGCGATTTATTGACTGTGAAGCGCCATGGAGGTTGGCGCTTGTCGACTGTAGCCGAGGGTTATATTGAGGATTCCGTGCAAAATAAGATTCAAATAGCCAAAAAATTATAAGTTCCAACACCATAGACTCTTCCGGCAATTCCAATGTTAGCACCAGAGAGATTGATATAATACACCAAACAGAATCGGCAGAAGGAAATTTACCAGTTTTAAATGTTTCGAATTGCAATCAGTGTACTTTTAATATATGTTTAAATAAATAAATTGTTGTTTTACAAAATAAAAGGGGGACAGTATTTAATTTTAAATGCGGGCGTTTTTGATACTTTTTGCCCTAGGGCGTAATGGTGCAATTTTACGTCCTCAAATGGGGGCGTAAAAGTGTATTTTACGCCCGGTCGTACAAAAACAAATTTTAACTTTTGACATTTATAATGGGATGATTTATTCATAAATGATTTTTCTAAGATCTAAGATCACCTTACCAAATAAAAATTGGGGCATAAATTCCCAGGGCACCAAACGCACATGCCAGCATAATAACTCTAAGCCCTCTACTTTTCAGAGGACTAAAATCAAACATAGGCACCTTTTTACTTTTTAAATGAGTCTTCTTTTCCTTCATTTTTTTCTTTGGTTTTTAAGTGAGTAATAGCTCTTCTTTGCGGATGATATAGGTTAGCTGATCTGTACACTATTGGTAGAAAAAATCCCAAAGCTAATAGACCGGTAACTGCTTGGAGACCCAACCTCCAACCTAATTTTCTAAAACAAAGAATATTATAATAATACTTTTAATAATATAATAGAAAATGAAAGTAAAACAGAAGTATAGAATATACAAAGTTCAACTTTAAATTTTTTAATTATTTTATCTAAAACATTAGTATCCCTAACTACACTAGCGGAAAAAATATAAAGGATACAAAAAAACTTCAAATTTTTAAACGTTTTTCAAGTGGCTATATTTCGCTTAAAAATTATCGTACTGAAATTTAAAAAAATGCGTTCTAAAGCGCTTAAGGGTATTTGAGTTTAAGATCACTACAGTAAAAACAAATTCAAGCAACGTCTACCGCCGCAATCCTAATGAATATCAAAGAGATTTTTTTGAAATTTTTGTTTTTTTTGGTCCAAAAACTCAGTATTTTTTTTTCCAACTTAACCACTATATGGATCGGATTACCTGTTCATTCAGCTTTAATTTTCTTTTTCCAAAGTTCGATTACGACCACTTCTTGCTGAGATATTGAACTTTAAACAAAAAGGACCTTTTGTCTTTAACCGTAATATCTCAGCAACCGGTCTTGGCACAAAAAATTAGGAGTGTTTTAAAACCTTAAATAAATACTATGGTTTAAAAAAAAGCGTTTTTTTATTTTTACGTTTATTTAAAAATCAATTAAAAATGGGCTTTTTGTGGCTTTTGAGTATAATCAGACGCTAAATTAAAATCGTGAAAAATCAGTAATGTTAAGTGTGCGTTTTAACATTTCAATATGCCTAAAAAATTCCACAAAGTTTTGATTCAATCCATTAAGCCGTTTTTTTGTTTCATTTGATCAAATTTTTTGAGAGAGAAATTTAGGGGATAAAATAAAAAAAAAGAAAATAAAAAAGTATTTTGAAATATTTAGGATTTTTTTAAAAAAGTGTTAATATGTCAATTTTTTTTTTTATTTTGGATTTTTTGGAATTTTTTCGATAAATTTAAAGACTTTTATCGAATTAAAATGCACTTAACAAACTTTAAAACTTTTTGTTGCACGATCAATTAAAAATCAAAATCGTGTTCCTTTAATTCTTTCCTCAAAAATTCGATCAAATGAAACTAAAAACGGCTTAATGAATTCAATCAAAACTTGTCGGAGTTTTTAAGTCATATTGAACTGTAAAACGCACATACTATTAATAGTTTTCTGGATAGTTTTAATTAGCGCCTGATTATACAAAAATCCACAAAAGTCCTTTTTTGATAGATTTTTGAAATTAACGTAAAAAATATATACCGGGTGATGCATCGTCGGGCGGGACATAGGAAATCCCATGTAACTTTTAATGGGGTCAATTATTGGCTCCCTAATTATTTTAGAGAAAAAAATCTATTAAGATTTAGAGCAGTTTTTGAAGAGCATGCAAATCTACGTACATGGTAAAAACTTTTTTAAGATTTTTTGGTTACTTACGATTTTGCTAGGTTAAGATGCTAATAGTTATTTATTAGATAAGTGAGTTATATTACGCATGTACCAAGTCACGCAAGAAAAGTTTAACTATGTAATAACTCACGTGTCTAATACAAAATTTTATCCAACACTTTCGTATAAATCGTTTTTAATATCGAAAATAATTTGAAAACGTCATCCATTATTTGTTACTTGTCATTGTCAACTTCCAGGAACAAAATTTTGTATTGTCTATAATTCACTGGTAGGAGCTAAAGGGTACTTTAGCTCACTGGTGACTTTCTCAGTTACACTTTATATCCACTCAAAATCCTGATTAATTATCGCTTAGATATTACATAGTAGAGTGTTGGATAATATATATTTTTAAAAATTGTTACATTATTATCGCCTCATATTATTTATGAACAACAATACAAATACCAGTTAGCGTGACATTACGTTGTCATTTTGAAATTTAGTGCTTTTATTATTATCAAAGAATCGTACAGTGAAAATATTAAAGTTGTATTTATACAAACGAATTAAGTTAAGTTAAACTAAACTAGAGTAACAAATTTCAAGAACTTTTGACATTTATAATATTTACATGCTTCAATAAATTATTAATATTATTACAATAATTAATATGTTGGAAATAAACTTAAGATTTAAGAAAAGTTTCAAATATTCCTCCATTGACTGCTAGACAATAACCCAGACGTTCATAAAATTGTCTTCTTACATTGGCTAACTGGTAAATTGAAATTTTATTGCATTCTGCAGTCTGTTTTCCGAAAATCCCTGCCCAAACATTTACTTTCTGTGGATATTGCGTCCTCGTTTCCGACAAATCTGTATTGGTTTTCTTTGCTCCAGTATCGTGTAATTTTGATGATTGGGTTCATTGTTTAAACGTAAATGTGCACTCATCAGTAAAACAAATATTTCTTAAAGGGAATTTTTAAGTCCATGTTTGTCCTTTCCATCATGTCAAAACAAAATTCGTGTCGTCGTATTTAATCCCCATCCCTTAGCTCTTGATGTCTTTCATATTTGTATAAAATGTATTTACGCCTCCAAAATCCGGAGCACTGTTGATTGATCTTTTCCTATGATATCCTGAAGATTCCTTGTACTCACCTTCCCTTCATTTTCTTCCACGTGCAATAAAATTTCCAAGTCTCTATCATCTATTAAATTTTTCTTCTCTTTGATACTCCCTAGCTTTACATCTGCAGTTATTTATCACTGTGCCTTTGGTCTCAAATTTTTTGATAGTCCTATCGACTGTTGATTTTCCGGGTATCGGTCTATTCGGATACTGAGCAGCGAACATGTCTGACACCTTTTGGTAACTATTTCCTTGATAGTACAATTTAATCATCAATACTTTTTCTTCAGTAGGATAACTCATGGTTAATCTTTTCGCTTTACGATTTTTGATAATAATAAAGCACTAAATTTCAAAATGACAACGTTATGTCACGCTAACTGGTATTTTTATTGTTGTTCATAAATATGAGGCGATAATAATGTAACAATTTTTAAAAATATATTAGCATCTAACTAGCAAACGGGTTAACCGAAAAATCTAAAGTTTTACCATGGACGTAGATTTGCATGCTCTTCAATAAACTTTAATAGAATTTTTCTCTAAAATAATTAGGGGAGCCAATAATTGACCCCATTAAAGATTACATGGGATTTCTCTATGTCCCGCCCGGCGATGCATCTACCCGGTATATAATTTTTAAACCATACCTGATTATTATAGAGAATTCTATTTATCGGGCGCCTCCCAGGTGGCGGATAGGGGAACGCCTCCCAGATATGGGTGGTACCGGTGAAATCAAATAGCCGGGGTGGACCAAAACTAGCACTGCAGCGTCTGACTCAGAATGAGCGGCTGCAAACAGCGTCGGTACTTCATGTTAGAAGCGGCTGATTCTTAAGGCCAGGAAAGCAACGGGAAACTACCTGGTATCTAATATTTCCCAGGACACCACAATGGCTGAAAAACAGAGAGATACGGCCCTCAGTCCCGGGCACCCCTTAAATGGGGAGAGGGTGCTAAGAATCCCCTGGTCAGCCAACAAAGTCCGAAATGTAAAAAGGATCGGTACTTGGAACGTACGAAGTATGTACCAGCCAGGCAAAGCAGCAAATATCATTCAAGAAATGAAACGCCTAAATATTGATATCCTAGGATGCAGTGAAGTCCGGTGGCCAAATTCCGGAAAAACAGTCACAAATGAGCACCATATCTATTACGCGGGAGATAATACAACACGAAATAGAAACGGAGTAGCGATAATAATAAGAACGGAAATAGCTAAAGCAGTGACCGCATTTACACCTATGTCAGATAGAGTTGCACTATTAAAGATTAATTCTTATCCTTCTTGCATAAACATCATTCAGGTTTATGCACCTACAGCCGAAGCTACTGAAGCAGAGATAGAAAATTTCTACCAGACTCTGGAAGACTCTCTAAAACTTACAAAACAACATGAAGTAAATATTGTCATGGGCGACTTTAATGCTAAAATAGGACAGGGCGCAGTTGAGAGTATTGTGGGAAAATACGGTCTTGGCACGAGAAATGAAAGAGGAGAGAGGATGATTCAGTTTTGCCAAGAGACTGATATGACAATAATAAATACATTTTTTAAACTACATCCCAGAAGACTTTATACATGGAAAGCTCCGGGAGATACTCCAGAAAGAATCATGAGAAACCAAATTGATTTTATAAACATTAATAAAAGGTTTCGAAATTCCATTACCTCAGCAAAAACGTATCCAGGCGCAGACGTATTTTCGGACCATAATCTGTTAGTTGCAAATATTAACATACGCCTTAAAATCATCCATAAAAAAATAACTCCAAGAAAAGACATAAGATTGCTGAAAGAAAGTAATATAAAAGAAAAAGTTAAGGAAGAGCTTAATAAAGACTTCTCCAAAATTGCTGACAATTATACCAACAACATAGAAGAACAATGGAATAAAATAAAGACATCTATTACTAAAATATCACACGAAAACCTGATATTCAAAAGAGAAAAGAAAAAAGAATGGATGACGGATGAAATTATGCAAATGATGGAGGAACGGCGAAAACTTAAAGGTACAAATGTCCATGAATACAAGAAAGTCCACAAGAACATACTACGAAAAATAAAAGAAGCAAAGGAGTCATGGTTTAATCAACAAATTAGAAGAACATCTCAGTGAAGCATAGTTCGGATTCCGAGGGCCTTGGAACAAGAGAAGCTCTTTTTAGCTTGCAAGTACTAATACAAAGAGCGAGGGATGTCAACTGTCGACGTATGTTGCATGCTTCATTGATTTTGAGAAGGCATTTGACAAGGATACCACATGGAAAGCTGATTGATATCCTAAAAACATCAGGAATGGACGGTAAGGATATAAAGGTTAATCTCAAACCTGTACCTACAAGCTAAAGGCAACAGTTCGCCTCGAAAACGAACTGTCCGATATATTGCAGTCGGAAAGGGAGTCCGACAGGGTTGTATTTTGTCACCTGCATTGTTCAATATATTCTCGGAGCATCTATTCAGAAAGGCATTGGATGAATCAGAGGACAGTATTGCAGTTAATGGCCAACTCATAAATAATATTAGATATGCAGATGACACTGTACTGCTGGCAGATAGTGCAGAGGGGCTACAGAGAATTATAGATAATGTCGTGGAAGCGTGCAACGAATATGGACTAAAGCTAAACTGCAAGAAAACTAAAGTAATGATCATTAGCAAGAACACTAACATAAACGCCCAATTTACGATAAACGATACACCATTGGAGAGAGTAGAGAAAATATGTTACCTGGGCTGCAATATCAGTGACACGTGGGATCACAGTTATGAAATAAGGACTAGAATTGAAAAAGCCAGAAGTGCTTTTAAACGCCTTAAAAAAGTACTATGTAACCTCTCCTGAGCATCAACATACGCATGAGAATTCTTAGATGCTACGTGTTTAGTGTACTTCTCTATGGGGTAGAAAGTTGGAGTCTTACCGAGGCCTCAGCAAAACGCTTAGAGGCATTTGAAATGTGGTGCTACCGACGCATACTACGAGTTTCGTACATCCACCATACAACCAACATTACGATTCTCGAAAGACTCGGAAAGGACAAAGAAATTATAACTACCATAAAGAATAGAAAAATGACTTACTTTGGCCACATCATGCGGAATAATAAGTACCAACTTTTACAACTCATCTTGCAAGGCAAGATTGAGGGCAAGCGAGGCCCCGGACGCAGGCGTATATCCTGGCTGGCCAATCTTAGAAAATGGACCGGCCTAACATCAACTGACCTGTTCCGAGCTGCAGTGAACAGGGTAAGATGGACCAATGTGGTCGCCAACATCATTAGACGATAGGCACCTTTAAGAAGAAGTCTGAATTACTCTAGAGGCACTAAGATGGGCTTCTATCCTTACGCTTAGGTGGAGCGGGAGCAAGCCCAACATTGCCTTCATGGCGGCGGTTGGAGTAGTTCTCATCGCCCCTGTAATACCTAGACAGGCAAGCCTTTGTAGTTTTTTAGCCACCACATCAAAGAGGCGTAGGTTATTATCGGTTCTACGACAGTTATGTATGACCAATAGTTCATATTGGGTTTAAGTTTCCATGTTTATCCAAATAGCCACGATGTTTAGAGCAGTTTGCATGGGTGCAAACGGCTCCCTGGGAAAAAAATGGGTGCAAAAACAATGCAGTCATGCTTTTCAATGATGGTTATGACAAAGTCGTCGGCATGTCCTTGTACAATAAAGCCTTTAATAGTCAGTCCTTCAAGAAGATAATCAGTCACCTTTGACCAGAGCGCAGGAGACAGGACCCCGCCTTGCGGGCATCCCCTTACCGCCCTGACCGTGGCAGTAGCGTCTCCTATAGACGAACTAATAATGCAAGTTTTAAGCATGGATTTGATCCATTTTATGGTTAAGGGCTCTATTCTTCTAGTTTCTGCGTTTTTCGTATGGATTCATATGAGGTGTTGTCAAAGGCCCTCTATGTCCAAGATGCACACAAAGCCATTTTCTTTGCTGCAAATGTTTTTTCAATATCGCTTATCTTATTATTGTCCTCAAAATAGTCTAATACAATTTTGTTGTAAAATCAATAGGGAGCCAATATTTGAAGGTATCAAAGTTTACATGAGATTTCCTATGGCAAGTCTGGCGATGAACCACTTATAAAATTTTGAGATTATTTAGAAGGTATATTGGTTCTGGTTAGGTTAGGGTATCATAAAAAATGGCAGATGAGGTTTAGCTACTTATAAGATACAGGGTGTCCGCTTATTAATGGTACACAGAAAAAACACTGACTCCTTATGCAAAAATATTAAAATTTAACCAAACATACCTAAGAAAAATGCAGGGTGTCAAACTAAAAATAATTTTTGATACGTTAAAAAATGGTATATAATGTATATCATTTCATCGGTGGGAGAACCGCCTATAGGTTTTTAAATATGTCAAAAAATAGTGTTATTTTTTCGGCTCGTGGAAACTGTTCTGATCGTATCGTATTATATATTTTTTGCTACCTTTAATGTTTTTTATAAAAAAAATAGCCACGCTCGAAAATGCCAAAATAACATTTTTTTACAACTTTGTAGCCCTTCGCTTTTTGACGGCACTCTTATATTGCCAGATTAGTAGAATATACACTGTTGAGCATGTAAGTAGCTTACCTTATCTTAATCTGACGCGCTGAAAAAATTCTGATGGATATATTTTTATTTTTTACGATCGGCCCTGTATGCGAGACTCATATTTGGTGGAGGTACTTAACCGGGTAAAAGGTAGCCTCCGGTATATTAATCTGAAATCCCCTCTTGAGCTTCCCTATCATAAAAATAGACTTCAAAGAATCCTCTTTTCTTGGTTCAGATGTGACTAAATAAAACCTCTATAAGCTCAATTTCCGTAAATTATTGACGTATTTCTCCATTTAGCCTCCAGCAATGCGTTTCTTAATTATTTGTGCCATTTCTCGCGAAAATTCGGGTCATTTAATCGAGTTTACAACTTGTCGCGGTCTGATTACTTTGATTTCTAAAAGGTCGACTGCTTTACAGGAACAGCGCATTTCATTAATTGAGCGGTATGTTGTTTGGAAACACGAATAAATTACTCAGTTAATTTCTAAACAGTTGGGAACTCTAAAGCTTTAAACTAAAAAAAGAAATTTTTAGGCGACTCTTTAAAATAGGTAAAGTACGAACGCTGTGGGTTCAACACAGCTAAGTCATTAACAACCAAATGTTTACTAGCACCGACTTTCCATGTATTTTTTTACCATAGGCATCGCTTAATTGTAGCATTGTTTGCTTAAGAAAATAGAATAAAATGCTATTTGGCTAACCAGAACTAACCATGACCCCCTCCCCCAATATGACAGTTTTGCATGAACGTGTGGTTATGAAAATATTTCTATTTCCATTGGCCTAAAAATTGCTTACGCAAATAGAATAAAATGCTATTTGGCTAGGCAAATAGCATTTGAAAATAAAAATTTACCATTTGCCCAGGCAAAAGGCATTTGCTCAGGTAGAAGCCTTTTGTCTAAAATAACCATTTGTCTGCGACATATGCATTATCACAATATTTGGCTTGACAGGGTTTTGAGTGGTAAGAAATGTGGTTTAAAAATTTTATTGTAAATTCTAGAGGGCGTCACCTGCGGAATCTTGCACAATTTAAGCCATTTTTTATTGTTAATACGGTTCAAAACATTTTATAAACAATACATTTTCTTGCTAAACAGTGACGTCATATACGTCACGTATTTAACCGTGTTCGAATACATCTCAAGCAACGGTTTAAAAACAATATAGTTATCCTTGTCGGGTCATATGCATTGAACTTATTAAAAACTTTGTTTCGTTCATTTTTTGTGAACTTTTAACATAAATGTAAATGGCAAGTGTAAAATTTGTATGTCCGGTGTAAACTAAAGTACATATTAACCCTAAAAATAAAAATCATAATCATAACCTAAAAGCTTATTGGACTGTGGCGCAACGGTTTAAAAACTACATTTTCTTGATTCTAATATTTATATTGTCATTTTCGAATACGGTTTGAACCACTCCGACGAATGCGTTTGGCAAGAAAATTTGACTTTAGTAACAATATAAGTTTGCCACTCAGTATGTAACATAAAAATAAAAAAATATTATTAAATATATTTTACATAAAAAAGGTATACGTGGTAAAAGTTTATTTAAGCAGCCCTTTTGAGATATCTGGATTTAAAAATTCAGTTCCCGTAGTGCCAGATCTAAGCTATATAGACTGTTTTAGAATAAGATACTTATCTTAAGAAGTGTAAATTCTTAGGTGATTTTAAGAAGAACGGGGCAAATATACAGACATCTTATATGTCTTAACTTTTGAGATACAGATGGTAAAAAATAACTTTTTTTTTTAAATTTAGCCACCTTGTGGGTATCTCAAGAGTTAATATATTTAAGAAGTAGGTTTATTTGAATTATTTTTGTTAAAAACCACTTAAGGATTTGCACTCTTAAACATGAGCATTCTATTCTGGAACACCCCGTATGCTTAGACCTGGCCATACAGAAAGTAGTTTTTTTAATTTAATATTTTCAATTTTATTTTTTTAGTACTTTATTCATGAAATTGCATTAGTAATACAAATAATAAACTTGACAGCATAACAAATGGATTAAAAATTTTGTTTTTTTCCTAAATTTACTTGTAACCCCAACAATATTTTTTGGCATTATTCGCATAGCATTCGCATATACTTTTGCTAAGATATCCTATTTGTTATTTTTTATCCAGTAAACAGATGGGGGATGGACGCTTTTAATTTGAATATTAAGCTATTTGGTTAGTCCTAAGTTAGTCCCTAACTACTAACCACAGTTGGGTCGAATACTGAAAAGAGTATTCCAACACCGAATATTAGAATACTTAGAAGAAAAAAAGTATTCGAAACTCAGTATTCATGAAAACCCGAACGTGGTATTCGAATACTAAAAATAATTATCTGAATACCCAGATTCAGTATTCGAACACAAAAAAGTTATTGCTTTAAAAATTTTAAAGAGCAGAAAAAAAGAACCTCACCTATTTTTTTTACCACGCACTTTACATATAATAAGGAACCTCACCTTTTACCACTCCTTAAAAATTTTGAAGAGAAAAAAAGTCCCCATTTGATATTTTTATTATTTTTTTCGTTATATCGCTATCATCATTCTAAAAATTCTAAAATTTACCATTAATAATGACAACGAATACTGCTATCCACGTTTCGGTATTCGAATACGCGGCGTGCCGATATTCGAATGCTCAAAAAAAATGTATTCGTCGAATACTTAAAAAGTATTCGAATACAGAATCGCGAATACTGACTAAAACGGTATTCTACCGAATACCGAATACCAAACATACAAATCTATTCGAATACTGTTCAAATACCGGGCCAATGTATTCTGAATAATATTCAATAAAAATAATAAAACTTATAAAACAAAGTAAAACTTATAACGTCTTTAAACTAAAATCTTTGTATCATATTTAATTATGGGAATTTCAGTTTTTTTTTATAAAGAATAGGTATTTTACGTGTACGAATGGTTTTCTTTATTCAATCAAAGTACACTTTCTTTTCATAAAAAGTCATGAAAATAGTAAAGGTAGTTGCAAAATTAACGCAGGATTTCACATTTGTATCAAGTAAAGTTTCTTTAATTTTTGAATAAAGAATCATCTTCTTAAGTTTTTTAAAAGAGTTACTTGATACCCTGTTAGGAGTAATTGCATTTTTTGGCAATTTCAAAAGCTATCCAAAACTTTAAATTTATGCTTTTAAAGTCACCTAGTATATTAAAACAGTATCCAGGAACTTACCCTACGGCTTCCTTATATAATACAGAAAATAATGCTATCCCTACACCCGTTCCAGCTTGAGCTACCATCTCAACAAATTCTCTTCTTCTTTTAAAATAATGGCCCAAAACTATTGTTGAAGTTTCTCTTACTATCCCAGCACCCATACCTATAATAACAACCGTAATATTTAAAACATTTTTGCTAGGAATAAACCATGGCTAATAACTTAATAAATGAATAAAAGCTATTAAGTTAGGAAAATAATATATATTTTTTAAATAATATGGAAAATTTAAATTTTGGGGACTTATAATGATAAAAATGGAATTCTAGGTAATTACCTATTTTTTGTGTCATAATTTGGTGTAGTAATTATAAGTTATAATTTTAATTCTAATGGCGTAAAAATAAACTCATATACGGTCACCACTTCTATTAGAGTACTTATAGACATACTAAATATCATCATAGCTTGTTAATTGGTTTAGTATTTAAAAAGAATAACAAATTGCGCTAAATATTCTGTAACAAAAAAAAAAAGATCTTTTTATTTAGTTTTTTTTTATATAATTATAAATTTTAATATAGAGTATGTCCAAAAAGTCTGGAAACACTCAAAAATCTTAAAGAATTTTGAAATAAATTGGACAAAACTCGGTACTCCAGGTTAAAACCATACTATGAATTCAGTGTTGATATTGGCGATATTGCCATATTTTGAGTTTCGCAGAAATCAATGCAAAGTTTTTTAATTTAAATGATAAACCAATTTTTTTTATTTTGTTATTGGATTATTGCTGTTTTTGTTTGCTGCACGATGGAATAGAAATCTAATTTTCCTCTTAAAGTACTAACAGAAGAAAAAACGAAATTTAATAAAAATAATAGGTGTAAAGTGCGTAGGTATTACCGTTGACACCGTAAATTTTAAACTGGGGGCTTGACAGTTTTGGTTAGTAGTTCCTAGATAATATAAACAATAATACTTATTATTAACAAAATTTGAAAAACATGCAAGATTATAAACAAAACAATCCTACACTAAATGTCAATTTTTATTTAAACGAAGCATTATGATATTCAAAAACTCAAATTAAACTAGGTATTCCTTATGTCAACACTGGACGAGGCATCAGTTTGGTATAAACGGTAGGTAATATCTACGCAGTTTACACCTATTATTTTTACTAAATTAAACACCTTTTTACTATTATTACTTAAAGAAAAAAATTGGACTTTCATATCATTTTATTGTTAAAAACAGCTGAAATCCAATGGTCAAATAAAAAATAGATATATTCTTTACACTTAATAACTTTGCATTGATTTCTGCACAACTAAATATATAGCAATATTGCCAATATCAACACTAAATTCATAGTATGTAGTACCTAGGCCAGTAATAAAATTAGCTTCATGATAATAATAGTTTTAAACCCTTTTGTGGGGGCTTCTTTTGATAAGTCTACTACAAATATTCATACCGCCATATACCGGGAAATGCATCGCCGGGCGGGACGTAGAAAATCCCATGTAATTTTTAATGGGTTCAATTATTGGCTCCCCTAATTATTTTAGAGAAAAAAATCTATTAAAGTTTATTGAAGAGCATGCAAATCTACGTCCATGGTAAAAACTTTAGAGTTTTCGGTTAAACCGTTTGCTAGTTAGATGCTAATATATTTTTAAAAATTGTTACATTATAATCGCCTCATATTTATGAACAACAATAAAAATACCAGTTAGTCTTTCCACTGTACGATTTTTTGATAATAATAAAGCACTAAATTTCAAAATGACAACGTAATGTCACGCTAACTGGTATTTTTATTGTTGTTCATAAATATGAGGCAATAATAATGTAACAATTTTTAAAAATATATTAGCATCTAACTAGCAAACGGGTTAACCGAAAAATCTAAAGTTTTTACCATGTACGTAGATTTACATGGTCTTCAATAAAGTTCAATAGAATGTTTCTCTAAAATAATTAGGGGAGCCAATAATTGACCCTATTAAAAATTACATGGGATTTCTATGTCCCGCCCGGCGATGCATCACCCGGTATAGAAGAGGCGCTTTAACTCAGCCTGTCAATGTCAAATGTTTTGGGTGTCGGACTGGGCAAACGCTTAACTTTTTTTGTCATTTAGTCATTTAAACATTATGCCAAAAATCGTAGGAGTTACAGTTACAAAACCCGCCCGATCCGAAACCCAAAACATGTCCATGGGTCTTAAGTTTTCGTGGCTGTAACACTTACGAAATGGCTTTATGGTTTCGTGTGTAAAACATTGTGGTAAACTTGTCCGACAAAAAAGTAACGCGTTTGCCTAGTCCGACACTCGAAACATTTGAAATTGACAGGCTGGGTTAAAGCGCCGCTCCCATATATGGTGGTATGAATATTCGTGGTAGACTCGTTAAAAGGAACCATCCTAAAAAAAAGTGGTATTATTATGAAGTCAATTTCTCTACTGGCCTGAACTAACCTAAACTAATCAGAACTAACCCACTAAAAAGGTTTAAAAAGTGTTATTATCATGAAGTCAATTTTATGACAAGGACTAATGATTTTACCCTGGAGTACCAAATTTTGTTTTTATTATTCGTCATTGTTTGTCACTTAGCAATAATGGCTCAGGTGTATGCCAATAGGTTAAGAATGAAACACCCTGAATGATTTGACTAATGTTAAGGTACATTTAAATTGGAGCGAACACAAGCGAACGAACGAAGAAACGACTTCAATAATTTGTGTTGCTTTTAAATTTTATTACTCCATATTTTTTAAAACCGGCCGTTTGGACACATAGTTTTGGACAGAATAAGTTCGCTCGTGTTCGCAACCAAATGAAGACGTTTAAATTGAACATCTTTTAATGACTCGCTGACTTACAGACTCGCCATGGAACATGTGCGAATACGAACAAATACCTTTTTTTACAATAATCCTAGCAAATAAATTCGTTCGTTTCAAGGACGTATTGACCAGGTTTGTTTACGTTTGGGCTGTTGTCATCAATACATCACAGTAAAAGCGCTAAAATGCGGTTTGCCAAATTTAATTTTTGCACTCTAAACTTACTAACCACACTTGTTGTTGGATAAGCCTCTATATTAAAGAATTTTGCAATATAACTTTTTAAATGAACAATACATATATTATTATTATTATTAGATATCATAATAAACAAATATGTTTAAATATTATAAGTTATGATCTTTTTAAAAAAGCAAAATTCTGAAAATACGTAATTATTTGTTAATCCCGGCAACACCGCCCAGGGATTTTTACTCCATCGTAAATAAAACATGAATGAACTTTTCGTAAACGCTTGTGGGTGACGCCCCCTTTGCTTTTTCATTTCTGTTGGTTTCTGTCATTTGACAATTTGGAAAGCCAAAAGTGATCAAATACAGCTTATAATGCGTTTTTTGTGTATAATATGGTGTTTGTTGGTGATTAGAAAGTGTTCTTAAAGACAATATGGGTAGGCAGTGCTTTGTTTGTAGAAGGGTAGACTATTTATTTCCGCACCTCACTTTTCACAGGTAAATAGAGACCAACGTCGTTGGGTGCATACTATCGACCAGGGTCAAAAAGCAAGTCCGCCATTTTTAGTTCTTGCTTGCCTCACCCCTTTGCCTATTAGGATTTTTGGCTTAATGTTTATCATAAAATTATGAATGAATCGCTGGGTCCATACGTCGTTGATTCGTTTACTCTCAGGCCGCTCTTATATAAATACACCCAAATGGGATCGAATTCGTTCGTGTGTTAGTCTCTAATTTAAATGTATCTTTATAAAACAAGAAAATCACGTTACTTACCAAGTACTAAACCATAGCTCAGTAGTGCCTGATGAAACTTGACGGCAAATGATGTGAACAAACATGCCAATGCCATCACTAGTCCACCAAGGACAGCTGCCAGCCTAGTAGATTTTCTTCTGCAAATTGCAACTATTAATGGCGACGTGGTAAAAGAAACACAAAGGCACAGAGCTCCTAACCATGCTGTAACAAAAATATATCAGATCATTATACCGGATGTCAACAAACTTATTAGATTTTCACTTTTTAGCCACTTTCGGTTTAAGCCTAAATAGCTCCAATTTTAAATAGAACACCATGTATATTTTATCATTTTTGGATTCCTGAGACAATTCAAAGTCAAAATGCGACATTTTGTCACGTGGCCTAGTGTCAAGTGCGCACTAAAAACTTTGTTTTTACAAATGGAAAGGGGAGTCATGTATTAACTCGTTTTAAAGGCCTTTCAATTGTCTACTTAAAGCCACTTTGTTTTTAAAATCGACTCAGCCGTTCCGAACTTACAAGCCAATGCCCTTAAAACCTCAATGTTTATACACTATTTAGGCCAAATTTCAAACGGTTCGAAATCTGGTACGGCTGGACCAATTTTCAAAAACTTAGTAGTGTTAAGAAGAAAATAAAAGGTTATTTAAACTGAGTTGCTACATGGACCCTCTTTCCACTACAAAAAAAAGTTGGTAATGCCCCCTTGGTACTAGGTCACGTTACAGAAATTATTTTTATGCCAAAAAGTAGTTCGATATCTTGTCCCATTCAAAAGATAAAGGGGGAAAGACTTTTAATATCCTCACTGTATATCAACCATTATCCATGTAATAAAAACTTTATAAATTTTATATTATTATTTAAAAAATATATTACAAACAGTGTTTATCTCTACCATAATGTTTAAAGTGTTTAAGCGCGATTTTCAGATATTTTCCAAAAGTTTGGAATGGAATTGTCATAAATGTATATATTTCTTCTTTAAAGA
Source organism: Listronotus bonariensis (assembly GCA_014170235.1). Lineage (NCBI taxonomy): Eukaryota > Metazoa > Arthropoda > Insecta > Coleoptera > Curculionidae > Listronotus > Listronotus bonariensis. The sequence goes on from JACEGR010006944.1 coordinate 30,335, forward strand.
CTCACCTTCTTTATTTAAAACTACCTTTTAAAATTTAAACAGTCAGAACTTTAAAAAAAGTACTGTCAACCTAATGACATTTGACATTAATTGAAATATTTAATCAGATTTTACTATACAATTTTTGTTTCTAATATTTTTACAAAGTTTTTTGCAAGCTATTTTGCCAGTTTTTATTAATTTATCTTATATTTTCAATTTCAATGAACCAGCTTAGTGGAAAATACGTCAATGTAATATTATCAGTCGAAGATGGAAGAGGAATGCAGTTTGTTAAACATCCTATTCATGTAGCTGCAAATTTTTCCAACAGAATTTTAGGTAAATATGTTTTATTCTACTTCTAAATTAAAATAACATAAAGATATTGTTAGGGTACAAATTTTTAAGCTCCTAATCTTCGTCACCTACAAAAATTTAATTATTACCAAAGTTAACTCAATTACAAAACTATAAAACATTGTTTGCATATTTAAAAGAGTAATTGCCATGAGCAACTTCGATTTTGACGGAATTTGATATACCGGAGTTCTTTGGGGCACTGATGACCAATCTGAAAGAATTTTTAGTTAAAAACATTTTGTTTTCGAGATATCCATTATCAAAGTTCAACTTCAAAGTAACCTCATTTTCATCGTATTTCCCCTTCTTCTTGCATAAAATTCTTGATTTAACACTAAATTAGTACACAATCAACAAACAATTCTCGCATACCAAATTTCGTCAAAATCGGAGTTGCTTCCATTTTTGAGACAATTACTTTTACTTTTAAAAGAACTGCCAAAACTGTAAAAATATTTTTAAAAGTGACTTTTTCGAACCTTGCAATACTGCCATATTTTCATAAATGTTTTAAAACCCACTTCTTTTGAACTTTTGAATCACCCTACTTGTTTTAATAATAATTTATTATGGTAATTTTATCACAGTTTTTTATACTTTAAACTCCATAACAAAATGTTTTGAAGTTTAAAGAAAAGTCCAATTTGCCTTTTTTATTATTTTTAATTACAAATATCCTTTCAGCTAAGTCTCGAAAGCTTAAAAATTACTACCCCTTTGAATTTTTAACATAATACCTATTAATTTAAGAGCAAAAGTAGGACAAAATTATCTACTTTTAATAAATTTATTGATGGTCTAAAACTGGAGCACGTGTCACCGGTGATGCAATGCACCAAGATTGAGGACAAAGGCATTACAAAGTAATTTTATAGTAGCTATGGCCATTAATTTCAAGCAATACAGTGAGGATAAAAAGTCCTTCCGACCTCTTTATTTTTTAAACAGGACAAGATATCTAGATCGGGTAAAATTTGGTTACCTAAACTACTTTTTGGCATAAAAAATCGGTCAAGAGACGTAGAAGCACTAGCACCTTTTTTTAAATAAAAGGGAGTCATGTAGCGAATTAAATTAAAAGGCTTTTTGATTTTCTTCTCATCACCGCTTAATATTTACAAATCGGCCAAGTCGTTCAGGGTTACAAGGCTTTAAAGTTCGGCTTCAATTTATCCAGAGTTTTTATTTGTACTTTGCTACCTTAACTATAACCTACAAAAATAGAAAAAATGTCTTGTATAAAAGTTTTATTTATTATCTTTTAGCAGATCAAAAAAATAAACATCAAAAAGTCGTGAAAAATTATTAGGTATTTTTTTTATAGATGAAACAAACTATATAATATGTGACCATTAAAATTGTATTTTTAAAAGCATAGCAAAAACAGCATATTAAAATAAATCTGTCTTTATTAGCTTAGAAAAAATTACCATTTAAATCTGAATATAATTTCCATTATATCTACAATCTCAGCGTGTCGTAGGTGGATACAATGGAAATTATATCTACTATTTTTCAGATTAAGGTGATCATATTTCGAAAACTATTCAAGATAGATACTTAAGTTTCTTGATGTCATTTATTTATTTTGTTATGTTTAAAAGATAATAGATAAAAGTCGATAAAACTTTATACAGAAAGATTTTCTATTTATTTTTTATTATCATTGTAAGTCGGTGGCAAACTGTAAATGAAAATTATGTTAAATAATTTTATCTTCAATTTGCTTGTATTTTTGTAAAAAACAAATGTGCGATATTTTTTTCACAATTTATGACGTTATGACAATATGCCATGTATATCTTTATGTCATAAATTGTGAAAAAATCTTAGATTGTTTTAAGTGTTATTATTTTAATTTAGGTTACATTTTTAGTGTGGGTTTTAAACGTTCACTGCCCTTTAATTTGTAAATGAAATAAGATATCGAGATCGAATGGAATTTAGAAAAAATAGTATTACTTGAACTACTGTTTGGCATAAAAACAATTTTGGTCACGTAGTGTAGTGTCAAGGGAGCACAAGCAATTTTTTTCTCAAATAAAAAGAAGTCATATCTAACCTCGTTTTATAGGCCGTTTGATTCTCAGGTCAACGCTACTCCGTTTTTGAATAATTGACCTAGCCGTTCTAAGTAATCCAGACTTAGTGCCAACTATTATTTGGTGAATAAAGTATGGTATTTTTGTCGTATACTTCACCTTTTATGTAGCAATATTTTTATACTTTAATAATACTCATAATTGCCGTGCATATTTTAAAAAAAAAATATTTAATTTTAAGAATATACATGGATAATATACATCCTACTCTATTTGAAATAACAAAGTTGCCCTATATTGGAAAATTGGCAATTTTGCTTTTAAACTTATGGAATATCATAAGAAAATGACAAAGATATATATGTTGTACGCAATCGACGAAAACGGCCAGTGCCCGAAATTTATACCCAAAAAGCGATACGGGAATATTTTATATAACCGAAACGCGTTGTGTGTAAATTTCAAAAATCCACGACGCAAAATGACGATTATCATCGAAGACCCACGACGGTTTTCGTGGTATGGGTAATAATAAATACCCACAACCCGAAAATACATAAACTTACTTATTTTCGGCGGCAGAGCTTTATATTGTTTATTTATTTGTCCTTGTGAAATTTTGATAAAAATGGATGAATCAATCGAAAATCTTAAAAAATAATTCAATGATGGTTTAAATAAACTTTATATAGTTGCAAACGACGCAACAAAGAACTCAAAATATCATGGATCACTAAAATGCAAAAAATAAATAATAAAGATTAGTTTTATAAAAATGTGTATTTTAGAAATAAATCTTAAGACTGGGCTAGTATTTTATTTTGCATATTTTTTTTGTTTTGATTGATTGATTTCATTACATTATTTAAGAACCTACCTATTTTTCGCCTTATGGGTATTTTTTATTTCCCATAACTTGAAAACCTATCGCGTGTCTTCGATGGATAATAGAGATTTTGCGTTGTGGATTTTTGAAATTTACTCACAACGCGTTTTGGGTATATAAAATATATCCGTAACGCGACGTGGAAAATTCGTAAAATCTACATCGCGTTGTGGTTATAAATTTTGAGCATTGACCGTTTTTGCCAATTGCGTGTAACATATATAAAAACTTTTAAAATAATCTAAGGCTGTTTTTAAAAATCATATATTGATAATTTTGTTTCTTTTAATATTATTTAAGATCAAATTGGATTAAAATATAAACAGCCACCCAGTAAACAAAAAGAATATTTAAAATAAAAAAACATACATATTTATTGTTTGTCGAATGTAAAATGAATATATTATTCACAAATTTATTTAAAATAATTTTTAAAATTAACATATAAAAATATATTTTAGAATCAGATAAAATTTGTCCCGAAGACCGCACCACTTTCAATACAGAACTAATTTGGGAAGTAGATAAAAAGGACCTCAGAAAAATAAGAAGCTCTAATCAGCCATTAAGGGTAGAATGTATTTCTACAGATCCTCAAAATAGAAGAGACCGCATTGGGTTTGTTTTACTGAGTCTGAGAAGTGCACAAATTATTTCCCTTAAAGAAGCTAGAACACCTATTAATTTTAAATGGTAAAAATTCCTAGAATATGAAAAACCAATTGCTAAATATTAATAATTAGTTAATTTAGTTCTTGAGTTTCGTACTGTAGTTAGAAAGCACCCTGTATATGTTACTTGGGTACCTATTAGAAGATATTTTCTCTGTCGACAAACAGTTTTGCACAGGTCCAACCCCTTTTCAGACAACCGTGGTTCGATGAAATTTAATATTTCTCTTATTTAACGGTATATGACAGAAAAAAATAAATAAGAGTTGTAGGGTTTCTAAATGGGCATGTCCTAAAAATATTATGAATCTATACTATAGTGTCCCAAATAAGTCGGGTGTTTGGTCTAGCGTGTTAAAGCGCCAGATCGTTGAGCGCATAACGGATGTGAGGTGGGTTTGAATTCTGCCGGCGGCCAAGGTCAGAAATTTAGTGGTTAGCTCATACAAGACGGACAAAGTGCAAAATGTATCGACGCTAATAGCAGCAGGACTAAGGCGCCAGAACACACTTTGCCGTGTCCTGCGCAACCGTAGACATACGGACCCCACTCAGGTTGGTAGGTTCGTTAGTCCTCCTGGATGGGGACGAGGTCTTAAGTTGTCGCGAATAGGGTCGTGGTTCGAAACCCGTTAGCTGTAGGTCCCGTCTGGCTGACATTACCCAGACGTAAAAATACAGGGCGCACAATAAGCCGAGCGGCTTCAGTGCATGGGTTATGCCGGTCCTATTCTAAGGTCTAATGTCTAGTGTCCCAAATAACATTTTTATTTAACTAACCAGAACTAACCTCACTGCAATAACTTTTTTTTAGCGACACTCTGTATACATCAAAATATGTTTAAGACATGCCCATTTAGAAACACTCTATAATTTCTTATTAATGTATTTTGTGTTATATCTTGTCAAAATAACAGAAATACTGGACTTCCTTGGAACATGGGCCGCGCTACAATGTTTGTCTGCCAAGGAGTTGGAACTGTTAAAAGTATCTGGCGACTAAATAAATATCTTCTTATAGGTACTTAAATAACACACAATATAAAATTAAGATTTTACAAAATGACAAAGGGAAAGTTTTTAATTTATTAACCTTGGGTAGCTCCCAAAGCCACTACGAGTCAAATTTCATAATCTCTTATCGCTTCTACCTATGTATGGGAGCAAAGCGCTGACAAACTCTCTGCTGTTACAAAATGATGAAGTTCTTGCCACTCCATCGGCTCTTGGACTATTACGTACTTAAAACCTTATCCAAACTTCACTTTGCGTCGTTCGCCTAATTACTTCTTGCCTGCTAACAAGAATCACTTTGTGCATTCCTTAGGAAAATAACAATTACAAATATTTTCAACATTTAAAAAACCTTATCGGTTTAGTAACAAGACAAGTTACAATATTAAAGAAATTTATTTGTTTGTAGTAATTTTTTTAATAAACGTGCTATGTTTTTTTATAGTTTATGACGTTATGACAATATGTCAAGTATTGAAGAAATAAATGCCCTGTAGTTCTGGCGGATTCATTTAATGGATGGTATTTATTTTGCGGCACGCCAAAAAATTGTAAGTAAAAGTAAAATGCTAAAAATGCAAAAGACAAATCTGCAATAAGTGAAAGGATAGTTATATGACAATTCTGCCACATTAAATGTAAGATAAATGGCCTAACATCAATAAAAATAAAATTTAACCATTATTAAGATTTTACTTTCATTTTTTATTAAGAGTTATTCTGAAATCTTTGTCCGTCTTCTTGAGCTAACCAAACAAACATTATTTTTAGACATTTAATGTTAAAGATTTCAGAATATCCTAAAAAATATAAACATTTTAAATTTTAAAACCTTAATAAGTAATAGTTAAATTTTATTTTTATTATTTTTATTCCATTTATCTTAACAACGATGGCAGATTTGCCACCGGAACGTCTATTTTTAATTATATTTTTACTTCTTTAAACTTTTTTTGCTTGCTTTAGTACTTTTTAATTTTATTTTTGGCGTAGTACCCAAAATAAATACCATCCATTAATATGTCAAGTATATCATTGCGTAAAAAATTGTGAAGAAAAATCATATACGTACATCGTTTAAAGTATTATTATTTAAATATAGGTGCATCTCTTTAGCTTTATTTTTACACGAAAATGGTTGCTGATTACAAAAAAATATATTTATTGGTTGTATATTTTTAATTTTCTTTTATGCGTTTTATTAAGGGTGATTCCAGTTTTGTATATAATATACAGTGTGTCTATGGATAGACCTTCGGATAGACATAAATATACCTGTATTTTTATATTATTAAAAGAAAAGTTATAATTTAGGTATAAAGTTTTTGCTTCTACAATTCTAGAAGCTATAATAAAAATTACACTGTGATATGCAGAATAGCACCAAATCGGAGAATAACATTTTGAAATATTAAAGAGCATAAAAATATATAAAAAACTACTAAATGTTTTTATTATTGATTATGATTTCCCAAAATATTAAAAACATGAATAAAAACTGGTATTGGTAAGTCTATCCGTAGACACACTCTAGATAGAAATTATATTCTAGGAACTAGCCGAAGCGATCCGTTTTGTTTGGTACCCAAAGTTTTTAATACATTGATCAGTCACACAAAAGTTATACATGAGTTAATAAAATAATAAAAACAGTTTACACAAATATAGGCTCAGGTATGCATTATTTGCAAGTTAAGGGTGTATTTAAAAAAAAATGGTTCTTTGAACACATAATACCTTACATATTTCTTATTAATTTTATAAAAACTTAACCGTATTATTTGTTTTATTAAGGGGCTAATTTACCCTTTTTAAATAAAATTATTAGGCCAAAGGTCGTATCAGCGGTAACTAAATAAGTATTATCTTCTGACAAAAAAATCGACATGTAATAAATATTACTTACTTTTTCAAAAAACCAAAATTTTGCTTTTTTAATTTAGGCGGTGTCCTAGATTTTATTTTTAAAAAACGTATTAAGATGCACGAGTTATTAAACGTAGTATTTTTTCCTTAGACAATCCACGAAGGCTAAAAGCATAAATACCTAACGTACCGTGGGTGTCATCAGTAAGGTAAGAGGGAATTTGTTAACACGGACGCTTTGAAGCTGCCGTGGCTATAAATCCATGTTTATTTTTTTAACTTTGTAACAGCCCACGAAGGACTTTTGCCCAAATACAAGAGTACTGTGGATGTCTAGATTATAAGATGTTTAACCCATGTTTCTCCATGTTTACAGCACCTTTCAGATAACGCAGTAGTGCCACCACGGAAGTTATTTTTTTAATAACTGCTATCTAAAAGATGTTTTGTATACTTTTTTATAATTTAAAACGTAGAATTTGTTTCTTAATATTTTGCTCAACATTATGTTACATACTCTACAAAAAAATTCATTACGAATTACGTTACTTTTAGGCATAAACTAATTGGCTGTCAGGCCGATAAGAAAAAGCATCATCCAGAAATATATCTTGCAATAACAGTGCGCGATCATTTACTTAACGACCATGAAGAAGATTTTCCAAAAAATATGCCCCTGATCTCCGAGGAAGAACAAACAATACCCATTGAAAATATTGAATTTTCGTCAAACTTTCCTTTAAAATATTTGGACGATGGATTCATACAAGTTGGAAATGACGAAGATCACGAATCGTTTTCTTTAAATCTTTTGGTAAAAGAGGCGAGAAACTTGGATACTTTGCTTCCAGAAGCCTTGGTATTTAGGTAATTTTGTTTATATTCAGTTTAAATTGTATGTTATTAACAATATAACCTTAAGTGCTTTTGTCTTCGTAAAACGTACGTCACCAATATTTTTTTTAGTTTTTGTATACGTGTTTCCACGTATTATTTTTAATATTTCGAAAAAAATTCTTTATAACAATTTTGCTTTGTCTGTAATGCTCAATTTTTTTAGTTTTTGTATACAGTGTTTCCACGTTTATAATGTTTCGAAAAAATTCTTTATAAAAATTTTTGCTTCGTCTGTAATGCTCAAAGCTATGAAGAAAACGCTGTAGGATATATAGAATGGTTCAAATTTGCGAAATATTTCTTTGAGTAGTAAAAAATGAAAAAATTAATTTTTCCATCCACCTAATTAGAAAAAAGATAATTAAAAGGGTATAATAAATTTGTTTTCTATTGGTAATGGTTTTCAGAAAAAATTAAGTTTAACAAAAAAAAATTTAAAATAGTTATTTAATATACAAGGAAAAAAGTTCTAGATTTCAGCTCGAGGTTGTATTGTCTCCCGACGCCACGCAAAGGGAGACCATAAAGCGAGAGCTAAAATCTAAAATTTTCCCGTGCTTAATACACTTTTTTTCTGTGACGGAAAAAACAACGACTTATGCCCAGTTTCACAATATAATAATATGGTTTACCATCACTTTTGGGATAACTATTTTGGCAACACCAATCACATTTCGGTATTTCGTTGTTTCTATGGTAACAAACCTATGGTGATTGTTAACCAAATATGGTGAGACTGCCCGTGTATGTTATAAAACACATATTATTTGAATATATTAAATTGGTCGGCTGTGGTATTTCAAAACAACAATGAGTTTTTGCATTACTATGGAAACCTATAAAGAAGTTAATAAATTTTCTGTAAATGTAATTTTTTGACTAACGGATTTAAATTAATAGATGTTTATTGAGTAGTTATTTTAAATAACTTAAAGTATGTATGTTTACTCTTGTAGAAAAAATAATGTTTTTTTAAAGTTTTTGCGAGCCCTGTATACAAAATCAACATTTTCTCTACGTGAATCCCATTTTTTTACAAGCAAAAATTTTAATGAAGTATTACATTTTTCAAAAAATGAAATTTCTGGTCCATAGTTAAGTGACAATTTGGTTTTTGGATAATTTTTGTTTAAGATAAGAAATAAAAAAGTTATAGGCATTTAAAATGTGGAAAAGTTAGATTGGACGCACTATACAGCTGTGAACGCACTGTATATACATACATTGTTTCCAAAATTGGTAGGAAATGTATTGGGATATTAAAAACTATAAGAGATAGAAAGATTGTTAAAAAGGAAAAGATGTAGGACATTTAACCGTTAATCTAATGCCGTTTTGACGACGGCTGTATCTTGTTTACTGTTTGAGTAATTAAAAAAAAAACTTAAGATGTACGTTTTTAAAAAAGTGGTGTTACTTTTTTATTTCAAATAATTTTTAAAACCTTTTAAGAGCAATGCATTTTTGTATATAGATTTTACTTTCAACGTTTCGGCTTTTAAGATACCATCATCAACCTTTGTCTTTTTAATGGCGGCCATATTGTTTTTTTCTTGCTAATGTTTAAATAACATTTTTTTCTTTAAGATAATGTATACCACTTTTTAGAAATTTTTTAAACTTTTATGTCAAAAATCGTCAACAATATTTTTTTGTCCGAGTTGGCCATGAATACGGAAGCCATTAACTCTAGAAACAATTGAATAGGTTAGATAAAAGGGCCTATCTGTGTACAGTGCCAAACTTGCATTTTGTTAACTTATTCTTTTATTCGATGTAATCACTTTACTAAAAAACAGTTTTTACTTACGCCTCCGTAAATATTAACATAATTATTTTAACCAACCTATCTTTTAATTTGTTGGTAATCAGTTATTAACCATAATACGAGTTTGGTACTGTACACAGATGGGCCCGTTTTCATCTAACCTATTTAACCCCTGTTGAGAAAGTTAATGCAAGTTTATTTTTAACTTTTATAATCTTATATACCCAAACAAATATGGATATTTACCTCGTGTGCATCGACACATAAAATATTTATTACTGATATGCTGTAATTTTTCTAACGGAAGTTCTTACCAAATAATAATATATTATTATTACTCTTTAGCTGTCATTTTCAAGTAAAATTTTACAGTTACATAAATAAAATAGAAGGATTATTGCCTTTGCAACAAAATCGATTGCTATAATTTGAAATCAAAACCTTTTTGAAGCCAAGAATTACACAGAGGCACTTAATAATAATAAAGAAGATTTTTATTTTGTAAAAACTTCCACAGTTACGCAAAAATAAATAATATTTGTATTTTTTAATAATATTTTTAGACAAAATCAAGAAAAATACCATTTGACCTTCAAGATATTTGGGGTTACAATTAAAACTAAACAATTTTGCAAGCATCTTCATCATACTATATGTCTTAATGAAAAAGTTGTCGGTAAGAACGTATTGCAATAATAATTACTTTTAGAAAAGTAAAGCCTATTTTTTTAAAAGGTAATAAAACCTTGTTATGTCAAAGATTGGTCGCAGACTAAGAATATTCAAAAATACCGTAAATGTCGCGCTTGTGGCTGTTCTAGCTGTATCGGCAGCGTCGATCACCGGAGTTAAGTGCGCGGCCATATCTTGGATGGGTGACCGGGCACGCGGTGTTCTGCTCGGGGATGACCGAACGGACCAAGCAGCAATCATCAAAGTTATGAAATGAATGGTGTGTGAATGGGAAGGAGTAGGGGTTAAGGTAAAATAAGCCTTTTAGGCTGCAGTGCATCACCCAGGGGGGCGGTCGTGGGACCTGGGTGGAATGACCCCGAAAGGGGAAAAAATACCGTAAATACCTTTACATAAAATAAAGTAAGTTTAAAAGTGGTAACCCCTTGTTGAAGTTTACTACAAACCATTATAATAGTTTGATCTTTGAAATGACCTATATTTGGTAACCTTGCTTGTAGGTTGGATATTTTTAAAGGTCAAGCGCAAAATAACTTCAACCTACTTGTTGAAGTTTATTAAAGGCATTTTTAAGTTGGGCCTTTAAATAAACTCTGGATGATCTTTGACGGTCGTATTTGCCAAGCTCTGACAAATATTTAGCAGACATAGGTCCGATAAATATTTGTTAGCTTGCAGTGAATACGGCCGTTAGAATCAGATATCATCAAGCTTAGTTTTTGTGAAAAAAAACATAGCAATTTACTGGTTTAAATGAAATAGAATAAAATAAAAATAAAATGGAATAAAAGGAATAAAAATAGAATAAAAGCTTTATTATCAGAAAAATATAAAATCCTTATTGACAAAGCGATCAGGTGCATCTTGTTGAAGTTCATTAAAGGCCTAATTTTTAAATCAATTTACCAAAATATAAATGAGTTTTACTTAGGCCTATAGCTAATATTACATATTACGCCCTTCTGTATCTTGGGAAATGTTCATGTAGTAAAATTAAAATAATTTTTGATGCACGTTATGATCATTTTGATCAACATTACTGATTTTAAATACAAAAACGTTATATTTAACTTTGCAAAGGATCAATTGTTGTTTAAATTATTTATATTACTTTGTCTTATAGTTAGGAATAACCTTTTTATATTAAAGTTTTAAAACACCCCGTATAAAATCACCTCTTTTCCTTTTAATACGTTTTATTAACAATGAAACGTAGCTATGGATTACAACAACGACAAAATCTTTAGTTGTCAATGTCTCGATGTGAACAGTACAAAAATCAAATCTATACTACTTTTGGAGGTTTTCTGTCGCCCTTTTATTATAGTAATGTGCAAACGTCTAGAATATTGCAGAAATAACACGAAAATTCCTTAGCATAGAATGGCATGAAAGTTCTCAATTGATATTTCGCGCGTTTTCGGAAACTTTCGAAAGTGATAAAAGAACTTGGAAAAACTAAGGTAGATTATTTAAATATAATAACAAACAAAATTAAATAATTGCAACTTTCTAAAATTCTTTAAACGTACTATTAAGCGCCTTAAACAGGGATGAAATCTTGTCTGTGGATATTGTTACTATTTTGGTGTGGTAAAGAATGCTCCAGTGAGACATATTTGTTTTTTAACGGTAATCATTGTGCAGCCGTAACAACAATGAATCTGAAGTAAGGTTTCATTTGAAGAGAACGAGCATCTCGTTCGTTTCTTGGTACCCGGCTCAGAGCGAAGGCGAGGATGATGCGACTATTATTGAAATTCAAACTTGAGTTAAAGAAAAATTGCTGATTACAGGTAAGTACAACTATTTAACTTATATAAATCTTACAAAGAAATTTAAAAATGTTTGGTAGATTTAATTACAAAACATATTATATTTTAGGCCTGAACAACTCGGAAGAACTGACAATTTATTTCGAAAGTGAAGTAATTTAACCAAATTTGATATACGGGCCAATTTAATGTATGGATTGGTATGTGGAGGAACAAAATTATTGGACCTTTCGTTTACGAAGGGACCTTAACTTCCGAACCATATCTAAATTTGATTAGGAATAATGTCTTAGACGCCCAAGATAATCAACCTTTTATAGTATTTCAAGAAATATGGTGGCAGCAAGACGGACTTCTGCCCACAATGGAAGAGTAGCTCAATTCCTTTACCATATATTTCCTAATAAATGGTTTTGCAAGATGGCCGCTAGGAGCCCAGATCTTAGTCCCCTAGATTATTTCTTTGGGGATATCTTAAGAACCGTTTATTTAAAAATGCACCTCGACCTTTAAGTACTTTACGACAAGAATTTGATAAGGGGAAGTCGCTGCCATTCCTGCAGAGAGCAATTAATCAGAGCTGTATTAAAAATACAAAGCAAAGCAAAGAAATGCATCGGAGCGGAAGGTTATCTCTTTGAACACTTATAATAGTGATTAAATTATGTTTATTTTTAATACATGGGCATCAAGATAGTATTACAAATTGTTTATGTAAGCTGATTTGTTGTCTACCTTTTTGTTTCTTATGTCTAATATTCATGAAATTTTCGGTTAATAAAGTAATTTCCGCTGTTAGATATCAATGAGTTGCAATAAAAAGATTACGAATATGTAATAAGTTTATTCTTTTTTTTACCTTTTTACCTAAAAACGTAGTTCGGGGCCGTATTATGGTTAAATAAATATGCAATATTCTGGTGATGGAATTTTCTGTACAGAAACGTCGGCAAATATCAAAGTGGCGATATATAGTGTTTTAAGAGTGATGAAAGGATTTAATTAAATTGAAAAAATATCAGGTCCGTATTTAAAAAAATTAAGTTGATGATGGTCGCCAGAAGCCGAAACGTCAGATTCAATATTTAATCACACTGAGATTATAGAGCAGAAAAGTGGCCATGAAAACGTGTTTTTTCATTTTAAGTTATCTTAACAAATATAGCCAGGAAACAATAAAAACCAAAATTGAAAATTCCGGTTTTTTCCGAATATCTTCGGAAGTACTCGGAATTTTTAAAACGCAAAACGGCATTTTATTGAGCATCAAATTGCGCAACTTTGCCTTCATTTAACCGATCCTGTATCTCTTACGGTTTCCGAAATCCCAATGATGAGCGTCGTATTCATCAAACATTAAGGCCCACTGGTACAAAGTAGGTTTAAAGTCAGTTCCTACTGGACTGAGGTCAGGCAGGTTTAAACTTTTCGTAAAATCTCAATATTGTTGTCAAGTCAGTTTTAGGGAATTGAAAGAAATTAAGCTTTTAAGAAAAGTTCAAAGGTCTGACCTCAGTTTAATAGAACTGAGAGAGATTTACCCGTAAACTAAATTTCATAAAAATTGGCGGTTCGGTTTTGTAAATAATTATCTTAATTTTAAATCTCTTATTTTTAATTCAGTGGCCTAAGACAACTAAAAAAATAAAATGTCAATGTGTATACATGCTTGCGACGTCAATGTCAATTAATTGTTATTTTAAAACCGTGTGCAAAGAAGGGAAGACAGTCAAAATAAGGTTATTTTACTGTTTTTAGCTATAAACCAAAATCAGAAGAAAAACCTCCCACGAAAATTATTAAGTCACAATTGGAAAAAATTGTGTCACCCAATGGATTTGGTGATCAAATAAACACATGTTTTCTGGATAAACTGGAAAAATGTCACGTTAAGTCAAAAAGCGATTGCGAGTTGTCAACTGGTGACAGTGATAAGTGTGATAACGTAATTATCACAAAATCGGCTGATACCATTGTAAAAAATATTCCTTTATCACCCAGAGAAACCAAGAAATATGACGTTTTGGGCTCCTATGTTAAATATGTGTTGAAGGTTTCGTTACAAAATTTTTATTGGAGGATCGCGCAAAAGGATAAAATAGTGATATTTAAGTTTTTGCATCCCAGAGCATCAAATTATATTACTATTTTTACACAAATTCCCAATCAGGTTAGTATTTTCTTGAAGGTACGCACACATACGTCGGCATCGGACTGACCTGACGGTACGGATCGGAAAAATAGTTTAAGTGAGATTAAATGAAGCAGTGCACCTATGTGCGGGCGGTTGGTACTGGTCTTCCCAAAATCCTGCGAGAATATAGCAACTTTAATTAAACTCCGGCTCATTACCGTTTCATATGTGCGATATAGGTCAGAAAATGCGTTATTTGACAAGAATTTAAGCCGATTTTTACCGGAGGGTTTTCAAGCCGAGTGATTTAACTACCGTGATATTTATATTTGGCAACGCTGCGTAAAAACAATAGAAATCATACGCAAAAATCTACTGCACAAGCATTGTTAAACAAGTTTTAGGTTTTAAATTGTTATGTTTATTTACTAATAAAATCTCTAAACCACTCTTATCATATCACCAAGAAATATATTCAATTGAAAAAAGCAAAAGTCACTGAAAAAAAAATCCACGACACATTAAGTACATCTTACTCTATTAGTTTCGGAAATATGGCCATCCAAATCAGGTATTTAGGTAATTTTTAAAGTAGCGCCATTTTGTAGCAGGTAAAGGTATTGATTTTATATTCTGGGGTTATAAAGTACTCGTCAGGAGCTTTAAAGTAATATGCCACAAGATCTCTTTTTCCATTTAATTTTCTTTTCAAAAAGGCGCCCAGCGGTCAGTTTGACATTTATACCTGTCATTTCCTGTCTTAAATTTGGTTTATGTTGTCTCACCAAAGTCCTTAAATTTTCGTGGAAAAATACCAAACAATTCAAAAGTTAGTGAATGGGTCCTGAATTTAGACAAGCACTGTATTTCAAATGGGCCGGTTCAACTATGTGGTTCAACCACCAGTTGAGTTCAACTAATAGTAAACTAAACTCGCAATTGTAAATCCGGGCATAAATACGTTATAATGTAAAGGAAGAACTTGCATAAATTTAGGACATTTGTGTATTAACGTGTCAAAAATAAAAAATGAACTGCAAAAAGGACGTGTTGGCTTTTTTTGTTAAATTGGGTCTTTTTAAAAAGGTCAGTCATATTTTTGATATTAATCAAAAAACTAGTTGAACCAAATAAAATTTAAATACCATATACTCCTCAGTCTGGTTTAAAACAATTTATTATTAAGTTAACTTTAGTTGTATTATTCGATATTTTTTCGTAGGTAGGAGAAACCGCAGATTTAAAGAACATTGGAGTAAAAGTGACATACGTATCAACAACAAATCAGATAGAGAACTTACTAAATGCATGGCCACCCAAGTTGGTTTTAACCGATGAAAGAGAAAAGCTTTTAAGTGAAGAGTGTGAATTTGATGCTACTAAATTTTTTTGCGATGAATATAAGTGCTATAGGTAAGACATACCAGGTGTTACATAATTTTTAAGGGTTAGAGAGACTTTGTTTTATAATAATATTATTAAAAATAATAATTAATTCCACATCTTAAAGATAGGTCAAACTATTTGCCAAACAATTTTCTGCCAATTTAACCCTTCACCCATCTGTTAATCATTTAATTCCAACTACTTCTTCAGTTCTTAATAAAATACCCAATAAGGCTTTAAAAAAACCTTAACACCAGAAAATTGACTGGGCTGGATGGTATACCAGCAATCATTTAAAAAATGTTTTTCTGAAGTTGTACCTATTTTAACTCGGCTCTTTTGACATTTCTTATGACACCGGTATTTTTTCAGACAGCTGAAAAGCTGCACGTGTTTAACCCCAAAAAGAATCTAAATTTTTTCATCTAACTGTAGACCATTTAACTTCTTTCAGTGCTTTGTAAAGGTAGGAGAAATTCATTAACTTGCAAATTCTTAAGTATTTTAAAAACTTAACCAAAACACAAAATTTTGCATGACAGGAAAAACGCATTTCATCACAAGAGATCTACAGCAGATCTTCGTATCACACAACTGGAACAGGTCTCTTGAGTTTATAGGTAAGTTCCAGGTTGTTGCTTTTGATACATATATCTAAAGCTTTTGGCCAGGTCTGACATGACGCGCTACTCAATAAACTTTTCGCCTACGATCTTCCAACTAAACTTTGTTCTTGGCTCTCTAGTTATTAATCTAATCAACTTATCTGCTCTGTAATTGGATTCTCTGTTAAGCAGGCTTTTTTATAAACCCATAAATGTAGAGTTTGTAAATTTATGAATAAATAAATAAATAAAGGAAAAAAATATCAGTCATTGTGGTGGCCCCTCTTCAAGCCTCCATCAAGTCAATGTTGGAGAGCCTCAGGGTTCGGTACTACCACCAACTTTGTTTTTTCTTTACATCAAAGACCTTCTTTTTCCTTAACCAATTCGATTCATAGTTTTGCTGACGATAGTACCAATCTCTCTAGTTTTCAGGTTCACAGTTCAATCTCTTAGCCTGAATTAGAAAGCAAACGCAGGGCGATGCATCTCCTCCACAGGACCTTAATTTAATATTGGATTGGGCCGTTAAAAATGTCGTTTAATTTAATGCATCCAAAACAATCATGTTCCTTGTCGTGAAAAATGTCTTGTGGGCGTCACATTTGAGAATAACCTTAACTGCCATAAAGACATTGTATTTGTAACCACGGCGGCTTTAAAAAAGCTTAGACTACTTTTTGAGCCAGAACATATTTTATCTCTTCCTATTTATAGACTCTGTATGTATCCCAAATGCGACTTTTTCTGGAATATTGTTTTCATGACTTGGGAACCATCGAGGCAGTATGGGGCATAAATAAATTACGTGAGGCATTTTTACCAAATTTTAAACCCCCTTCCCCCGTGGTAAGATTTGGGGAGATTTTCTTTAACCCCCTCCCCCATCCCATAATCTCACGTGAGATTTATGGGAATGCAAAAAGTACCTTTTCTCAAACCAAATTGAATTTGTATCCAAAATAATTTTGAAAAGCATAAAAAAACAAGGAACATGGTCCTCCACCCGAAAAGTAACACTGCATCACATTTTCCTGGGGAACTTGCCCCAAAATTCGTTAAATTTTTCTTGTTTCTACCTGCAGAAAAATTACGTGACGAAAAAAACAGACCTCCCTTCTCCCATGGTGAGATTCACCTTAACCCCCTCCACGTAATGTCTCACGTAATTTATGGACGCCCCTATATATAATTTACCTCTTGATAAATTTCGGCAAGCGGGCGTCCACTCGGGTGTCTAGTTAAACGCAATTGCTATTCTATATTCCAATGACGATTATCTTTCACGTTTCGCGTGTTTATAGTTTTCTCAGATTGACTTCATGAGGTAATTTATGTAGAAATTTTAGCGTACACATAAAGTTTTGGCCATCATCAATGTTTACCCCTTTCTTTTCTCCAAAACTTCAGAGGTGTGCAAATTTGTAAGATAGTGAGGTGTTATGCGAAAATGTAACGGCAGTTTATTACAATCGACTTTTTACGCAACTTAGGCCGGCCGCACATGTCCTACTTTTTAATCGGACGATCGGACCCGATTCTCTAAATACCATTATCTAAAGGTCGACTGATCATAGGTTTTTATGACAGCGACGCATACATCCGATCCGTTTTTAAATGGGACGTCACGTCAAACATCAAAAACCAGTTAACCCTTAGATAATCTTTCAAATTGTCTGATTAAAAGTGGGATGTTTGCGGACGGCCTTATTATGGTTTTAGCTTTGTGAAGCTGCATTTTAAGGTACATGTTTATAAAAAATAAAAGGCTTACTTGGACCTCAAAAATATGTGTAGAGAATTTTATAACATCTATATTTGTTTATCTTTAAACCTTAATAAAGAACAAGGTGAAAAAACAAGGAATAACCTGATAGTTATTTGTTTGCTAAGATTTATTTTTCTTATAATATGTTATTTTTTAGCTGGCATTTACTACATATAAACTTATTATTAAATGGTACAACTTACTCATCACCAAAAAGAAAAAAATAATTACATACAGAGCTCAAATCACTTAAGTTTTACTTTCAAA
Source organism: Listronotus bonariensis (assembly GCA_014170235.1). Classification (NCBI taxonomy): domain Eukaryota; kingdom Metazoa; phylum Arthropoda; class Insecta; order Coleoptera; family Curculionidae; genus Listronotus; species Listronotus bonariensis. The sequence continues at coordinate 48,449 of JACEGR010006944.1, forward strand.
ATATAAAAGTTAACGTCACTTTATCTGACAGTCAAAGGCTGGCGAATATGGCTGTAAGAGAAAAATTTATCCTAACGTAATCTTAAAGTTAACGGGATCTTAAAGTTATTTTTATTTTTATAGATATATGGCAGACATTAAGGCGGTTAGAACTTTGCAACCTTTAGCTAAAGTACAAGTAACTTTAAAGCTAGAAGAAATAGAACTAGGCGAGTTTGAAGAAAATACAGATTTTCTTTTGGGGCCGCCAATAGTGGACGAAATTTTAAGCGTGATGGAGGTTGCAAATATAGAAAAATGGAAGAAAACTCAAAAGGAAATCTTTGAAAATCAGTTTATTAAATTCAGAGAAGAAGAAAGTAGGAGGCTAGAAGTTCTTTGGAAAGAAAAACGAAAGAGTATGGAAGAAAAGTTGGAGAATCAAATGAAAAAGTGTAAAACTTTACAGGAAGAACTACAAAGAAAAGTAAATAGTATAAAGACGGAAAAGTATTTGGTAAAAACGCGAAATCGGGCAAATATTTTTGAAGACATCTTTAATGAAAACTGGGAAAGGTATAGTACCGCGGATATTAGAGATGTTATAGAAATACTAAGTAAGACGCAAAGAGATAACGAATACCTAAAAAAACTTATTGAAGATCAAAGAAATAAATTGCAGACTTTAGAAAAAACCACTCTTACAAAAGATCAAACCACCAATCTCTTACATGAACTTAAAGGATTAGAAAAGGATTTTGAAGAGGCACAAAATGCTAAAAATATTTTAAAGAGCAGTGGAAGAAAGCTTGTGACGAAATACACGACCTAAAGACGGAAGAGTATAAGAAAATTCAACTAAATTTAAAGAAAAGTAGAGAAGAGCTAAGCAATTTAAGCCTGGACAGCTTTAGTCAGTATGTTACAAACAAATTTGAACTGGAGGACGGACAGGAACTAACGACTAGAAGCCTTCAAAATGTGCGTAATCATTATGAATGATGTCCTTCTGTAATGTTATTAGGCAAAATAAAAAAATAATTAAAATTAACCAGAATACATATTAATTTATTTTAAAAACCTTTCTCAAAATTATACGGGAAGATTCTTAATTGCGGTAAATAAAGGCACAATTCCAAGCTAATTTTATGAAAAAAGTTTAGTTTTAGTGTTAGTCCAAAATAAAAGTTGTAAAACCTTAAAAAAATCACCTTTTTAATTTCTAAAATATTTCTTATCCAATTTTAGTAATTTTTTAGTGCTATAACCGTAAGGGGCCTATTTAGCCTTAACATTATTAAAGGTATGAAGTCCAGTAGCGTCTTAAGTGGCACTTTAAAAGATATTTCTAACAAACAAAACGTTTTACTCTTAAATAAAAAAGATAAATTATATTGCAAGTGTATTACATGTTTTAAATAAAAAGTTTTGTTTTCATACAACATGTTGTTGCTGACCTGATATTTTAAACACGCTTTATAGGTTGAAATAATATTGTCCAGCCCAGTGCCTAGATAAAGCGTAAAGAAATGCAATGGAAAATTTTTGTGTGTAATAAAACGTCCCTTTTGAAATATTTTAGGAATGGTTACTTGTAGCAATATTTACCAAGTAGGTATATCGTTTCTGTTAAAAAACTATAAAAGAATATAAATTCCTACTTGAGATATAATTTAGCAAAAAAGTTATGGAATGCAAAAAATTGTGCAGATTTAAATTTCCACCCTGTACATGTAAAACCTTTAAATACCACATTTTGTACAGACCTGTCAAAGACACTCGTAGAAAAAAACATACTTCCTTACCCCTTAAGCAGACTGTAATAGATCAAATCTTGTGAAAAACAAGTTTGTCGATTACCAAAATTTGATCGTATGCGGTTTTGTTTGATGTAACAAATATTTAAATTTCTTGATTTGTTTAATACATAATTTGGATTGGTGAACTGTTTGACAAACATATTTAAAGGTCTGTGGTTTGTGTTTGCCAAATACTTTTTAGTTTGTTAATTGTCTTCATAAAGCGCTGTTGTTGTTTGTTCAAACATTATATATTTAACTATCGTGTTTTGTCAAAAAAGTTTAATGGTTGCTTTACAAAATGCATTTTAATATTAATATACAGTGCATTTTAATTAAAATAAGTCACCCTGTATAATTCCGTTATTTTTACACTTAATAAAAATCCTTATTTTTTTGTTAGGTGGGTTCATTGTGATGTTAAAATTTATTTGTTTAGGGTGATATCCTCCCTCACTAAGATAAATGTAAAAAAGTATAATCTTTTTATTATTTAAAATATCAAAATAAAATTTGGTAAGTAAATATATGATATAAATGTCCATTGTTTTAGGAGTTAAGGTTTTTTTTTAACTTTTCTCATCTTTCAGTGCCATGCTCTGTATTCAGAGCGTGGGCTCCCTCTCGCACATATCTGTGGCGCGTACCAAACTGTTTTTGGCACAGATGTTGTGGGACAACTGGCTTTGTCGTGGGAGCTTCCGGAACCACAACGTGAGAGGGGTGTACTAGGGCAGAATACCAAACCGAGAATCGAAACCCAGATCTCGCGGTGAGAGGCTGGTACGCCGGGGGTCTCCACCACCACGCTCGCCCTTGCTTATTTTAAATAAAACCCCTGTAAATTTTACCAATTTAAATGGAAAATGACATTCAGAGAATAATTACACTAAACTTGGGATACTTTTGACGTCTAACCATTAATTTGTTTTTTAACCTTCTTTTAATCTAGGTGTCACAAATGCAGTAGTACCCAAAATTCAAAATTAGTAAAAATATACCAGCTGTCTCTCTTAATTAAGAAAAAGATAAGTTCTGCTTTCTGCTAAACCGGAGTGTAATAGAAAAAAACTAAATTATAAAAATAAATGCATATTTATGTGATTTACCTAAGTACCAAAGTTAACTTTGATATTTTAGAAAATAAAGAAAATGAATTTGTGATAAATTATCTCGGAAACTACTAAAACCGATTTTAAAAAAGTAAAGACCATTTAATCGAGAATTTAAAATCCCTTAAGGTAAGGTAATCCTTGACTCCTCTTCTCATTTAAACTTTTGACGTTTATGTTCGTGAAGGGAGGGATAACCCTAAAAAAGTAAAATTTGACACAAAAAAATTGATTCCCCAAAAATAAAAAATGGCATGTTTCAAGATTTTTTATTAAGTGTACAAATACCTAAATAATAAGGGATGGCTCGTTTACATGCACTATACAGCGTGTGCCAAGCAGAGACGTTAATTCTTTACTAAAAAATATAAAAGATCTTTATAAAAAGTTTGTCCTATACGTCTTAGTTTTCAAACTACAGGTTGTTAAAAATTATTGGTATTTTATAATAACTTTTATACCAACTGTGATATTTTTTAAAAATTGGGGGACGCATTTTATGCACTAAAACAAATTTTTTGGCATACAAGAAAAAAAATATTACCAGTGTCGTCCATAAGGGGTTTAAGGGTAATTTTTTTAATAAAAAATGGTCGCCACTGTATTTTTCTACGATAAAAATAATTTTTAAAATTCCCATTAGATTTTGAACAAATGTATTCTCTTGACTTTTTTATTAGATTTATATCACGCTTTTCGCGTAAACAAATAAAAACCATTTTTTAACATGGTCAAATCCCTATCCAATTAAAGAATAAATTATCAGAGGTAATTTTTCACTGTAGAATTTGATATTATCCATACAAAATGACCGTGCCGAGTAACGGTTTTTATTTATTTACGCAAAACCGTGAATCAAATAAAATCAAGTTAAAAAATCAAATTTGTTTCAAACTTAATGGGAATTTTAAAAATTGTTTTTATTTTAGAAGAATGCAGTGGAATATCATTTTTTTAATAAAATTGTATGCCAAAAATTGTGTTTTGGTGCATAGAAGGCGTCCCCATAATTTTTAAAAAATATCTTAATTGGTATAAAAGTTATAAATATTTTTAATAATTTTTACACTCCTGCAATTCCAAAACTAAGACGTTTAGGATAATTTTGTATATGAAGTTTTTCTATATTTTTTAGTGTAGGAATTAGCCCTTAAGGTTGGGAGTCTTTGTTTGGCCCACCCTGTTTGTATTTCGACGCCAATAAATTGATGGAATTAAGATGCGAGAACCTTTAAATAGCAAAATCCGCAGCTTTAGTCGTTTTAAAGGCATTTGAGAACCAGTTGCATTTCAACCTGAAATGTGGTGTTGTTATATTTGTTAAGCAACTAGCTCTCAAACTGGAATTTTTAAAATATTGGATTTAAGAAAATTTGGCCAGCGCAATTTATTGGGCAGATAAAAATGCAATAGGGTATTGCGAATTAACAGGATAACGTGTACGTGACTTGGAGTAATATAAATGTATTGTATATTAGATAATATATACGTGCCTGTGAAAAGGGTGCTGCAAATAAAGTTTAAACGCTTTTATTAGATTTATTATAAAGATAATATTTAAAAATATAAACATAACGTAAGGAGCAGTCGCTCACGAAATAAAGGTAAAAGTAAAATAAAAGAAATTAAGTTATTATTGTCCAATAATTTTTGTAAAAGAATCAAGTGGAATAACTTACAATTTATTTTTATATTACATATTTCTTAATTATAAAAGACTAACGACTATATTTAATGATACCTAATGTACCGGCTGACAACGAAATTACTCTCCCTGCATTTTATTTTTTTAAGTGATAAAGTATACCTTTTTAAATTTTAGTATGTTGTATTGTGTCACTAGATGCGAATTTTAGGTACAATAGTATCTCTGTATTGCTTTTGGCTTAACTGGAAATGACATAAACTTTGATATTTTAAATGGAACACCCTATATATTTTTTGGGATCTAAAATCTACAAGTCATTCCTAATATACAATTTATATTAAATCCATTACCACTTTTCAAGTTTAAGAGAAAATGGCGTTTGAAAATGACCAGACGACACACAATATGTAAGTTTATGGGAAATCAAATGAACATTACAAAAATTTAAAATCTTTCATTGCTTCTGTTTAAAAACGTTAATATCTCTAAGGTCATTTTAAAACTACTTTATGTTTTACCACAAAGTGCTCTAAAGATTTAAACTTTTAAATATGCTAACCTCAAAATTTTAATGGAACACCCTTATATATTTCTTAGGATTTGAATTGTACAATTTATTTCTGGTAAAAACCTATAATATATTTAAAACCTTTTTTGGTTTTAGAGAAGCAGCGTTTAAAAATTTTCAAACGATCGCACCATATGCAGTTTTTATGAAAAAAATAAATAAATATCATAAAAAATTAATATATTTAACCTAACTCTTTTAAAATTTTTATAGGTATAATATATCATACCATTTTGGAATATTGTTAACAAAATAAATATGCATACCTATGTATATTCCGGATATTTTTTTTTATATAAAAACTGCATATTGTAAGATCATCGTCGAGTAAATTTTTAAACGTCAGTTTCTTCAAAACCAAAAAGATAAGTTATAGTTATATGATAGATGTTATATCAAGAATAAATTGTAGAATCTAAATATTAAAAAATATATAGGGTGTTTTATTAAAATTATTAGGGTAATCATATTTAGAAAGTCAAATTTTACAGCACTATCGGTTAAAGAGGAAATAGTACTATAATGTTCATTTATTTTTCCATAAACTTGCGTATTGTGGGGTAGTCTGGACATTTTCAAATACCATTTTCTTTAAAACTAAAAAGATAGATAATATATTAATTATTAGTTTTATGTCGAGAATAACTTGTTAAATTTAAATTCTAAAAATATACAGTGTGTTTCATTTAAAATACCCAAGTTTATGTCATTTCCGGTTAAACCGAAAGTAATATTCATATGCTATTAAATCCAAAATTAGGATCTATTAGCATAATACATAACATACCAAAATTTGAAAGATATACATTATCGCCGAAGGTAATAAAATGGACAATATTCTGTTATCACTCAGTATGTACCGTGCGCCCAGTTTCTTCGCCCCTAATTTTTTTAGTAATAAAAAATTAAATTAAAATCTCAGTTTGTTAGGTAATTATATGTCCTAATCCTAAGGTATACAAGGTACGACAAAATATATGGATTTTCCTAACTAAAAACCCTAGTACACACGGTGTTTTCTATAAACGGTACGAAACTTTAAGCTATAATTTCTTATGTTATTTTATGTAATAAGTTTCTATAAACATAGGTTCGGGTTGCTTTCTTACTGAGATACAGGGCGTTAAAATTAAAAAAATCAGTTTTTTTAAATATTTTTATTATGCTTAGGCCGATTTGGTGAAAATTTGGTACATTTATTTAAAGTAGCAAGGCGCTTATGATTGTTATTATTGGCTGCAGTGGCGTCTCCAGTGAGCACCGCAACCTATATTATTGAGGAAAAAAAGGCAACTAACTTTTTTAACGTTTTTATATTTTTTATAATTGGGCAATTAATATTACAACTTTTTATTCTCTTATATTTTTTTATCTAGCTTCATTTTCAAAAATATAT
>JACEGR010006945.1:0-54931 GCA_014170235.1 Listronotus bonariensis
AAAGGCATACTTGTCGGAATTTACAAAAGACCTTCGGAGTAAAACCGGAAGGCAGGTAGAATTATAGTGAGTCAACTGACAGGTCATTGCAGACTGAATAAACACGTGGAAACAATAGGCCTGGCAGAAGAAAACCTATCCAGGTTCTGCCAGGAAGAAGAAGAAATTGCTGAACACATATGGTGCTACTGTGAAGCCCTTTGTCGTCTGCGGTTTGCAAGGCTGGATGAGGAAAACCTAAAGCAGCAACATATACCAAGGAGCCAGTTTCAAGTTTGTGGAGTCTGATTAAAAAGACCAGCTTGGATAGTGTGCTCTAACATGGGGATGGAAGATACACAATAAACCTGAGAAGGTTGCAGTGTTTGAGGATTACAATCCACCTTCCAGCTAATCTAAACATTAAAAAAATCGGAGCTGTTTGTGAGGACTTTTAAAGAAAAGGCTTCATTGACACGACTATCTACACAATACACTTTTACTATTAATTTTACTAGATTCATAGTCAGATTAAACAAGACCTTATACTACAATGTATATATGCAATAGTTCTCTAATACACGATTTAAAAAATATTAGAAAACTTTTTTCAATTTTAGGTATTTATATCAATGAAAAATCAACACTGCCAAAAGAATATCACGGAATAGGGGTTAGAATAGAAGACGACATATTGATAACCGTAAATGGGCCAGTCGTACTTAGCCGAAGATGCCCGAAAGAAATCGATGAAATAGAATCGATAGTGTGTGAAGGAATCCCCAAAAATTGTTGACGTGATTGATAGGAACATTTAGTATATATAAAATAAATAAAATGGTAAGGTTTAAAAAGTGATCCAGTAAGTAGTTTTTTTATAGAAGGACCGGCAGAAGCGATGTTTCATATGAGAAAGTTATTTTATGGCTTTAATATTTTTTTTTATAAATAAAATCTCCATAAGAACAACCATTTATCAAAAAAAAAAAAAAAACATCAATGGTAGATATATTAAGTTTTTTTTTTTAAATTTATTTGTTGTTTGTACCTGCTAAAGTATATTTTTGTATCAATGTCTTTTTATCATTGTAACTGTCTGGAAGGTAAAAAATAAAACCTGTTGACGTTATTTATTTTTTTATTAATACAATTTTTTCGTTGTTTTTACAAATAAGATTATTCTACTTTACACAGTAAATATACATATTAAATATGGCAATGTCACACCTCTAGTGACTTGTGTAAGGAATTGACGTCAGATTTACTATAGTAATTTTTTTTCTGTGACGGGAAAACATTTTACCTCTGTTGACGGGTACTTAAAGTGACTTTTCGTCAAATTACTTTTTCCCCGGGATAAAGTGAGTACTTCTTTCCGGCTATAGAAACACGTAGGTAAAAGTAGATAATTTAAGATTATTTTATTATACAAAAACCTAAATTTCTTTTATATCATAAGTACAATTAGGCATTTTTAACTTAACTTAATTTTCAAAATAACTAGTAAACAACCACACTTAGTTCCAAATTTTTAATTTAAATCCATTTAATCACAGAATTACATTGACAGATATTTAATAATTTGATATTATTAATTTTCTACCTTTAATATATTGTAATATTATGTGTTTTTAATATTAAGTTGTCATTTTTCCGTACCAGAAATAACTAGTGTAGTATTTACGAAAAAAAATGGATTTTAGCTCTCGATTTATTGTCTCCCTTCGCTACGCGTCGCGAGACAACATAACCTCGAGCCAAAATCTAAAGCTTTTTTCTCTTGTGTGATAAATGACTATATTTTGGACCGCATTTATTTTTTGACCTATTTACATAATAGGTAAATATCTACATTGATATTTTGGCACCTATTCCTATAAGAAAGAACATCTTCTATATTTCTATATCCTACAGGAATATCTTGATTGTTTTATACAATTATCAGGCTCTCTTTTATTATACAAAACAGTACTTAAATATAATTGTTTATTTACATGATAGGTTCACTTTTACCACTCCAACTCTGGATTTTTATGGGTTCACCTCCCGGGTATATCCCGGTTAGGCAGGCAGTACAGTGCCCAACTTTGGAGGTACTTTTTGTTTTGAGGTCGGACCTGACTGCTTTTATTAATCCTTCTACGCTTAGGTATTCCAAACTGTCAGCTCCTAAAAAAATAATCTTGTGTTATATAAAAGCCCTATAAATTTAATTAATTAAACTATCCAACATATTTTAAGTATGATTTTGCTTTTAAAATGGGTGAATACTTATATTACGAGACCTATAAATTTTATCGATTTAGCTATCCAACATATTTTGAGCAAGATTTTGCTTGGAAAATACTTGAATGTACAATAATTCAAACAAAAACACGAGACCGCAAAGCGAAAAATTTTACTGATAATAAAGTTGCCCTATTGCCTATTTTTTTATTAATTACGACTACCAGTTTGGATGACAGAAATTTATTCAAAAATGGTGGTGTTTGATTAGTATTTCATAATGAGGAAAATAATCAAATCTAAGCAAGCAATGGTAGTAAAATCCCATGACGGACCATAGAAAGCAACAATGTATAATATTTACATTTATTTCTTCAAGTTTTATTAAAAGGTTTTTATTTTTTGAAAAACTGTCTCATGTACACCTAAATATTTATAAATATTAATAAAAATAATTATCTATTTATTGACACATAAGACAATACATTCTTTTTAAAATAGCTACTTATGTATCAAGGGCGTTACTAGGACTATAATGCCCTGAAGGCCCTAGATTTCGACCTGATGGGCATTATAGTCCAGTAAAGCCCGTGGTGCGTACAATGCTTTATGTTTTACCCAAAAAGAGTTTTTCAATGACTAACTACATTATTTATTCGCAATATAAAAAATAAGTTGCACCTGTACTTGTATACGTAAGTAGATAATGACTGGTGTTAAGTTTGACTTTGATGTTTCTATCAGTTAGTCAGTTGGCAATTTTTATTTAACGATTTGCTCAAAATGGAAGAAATTCGACAAAATATAAGAGAAAAGGCCATAAAAGCGACCGAAAATCTTTTTGCCAGTCAAATCAAGGCTGGTATGATCGGGAGTATGGCATATTTGGTATTTGGAAAGATGCGAACGCAATTCTTCAAATAACCGAAACCGTTTTAATGGCATATTTTCAGGAACTGGTAAGTTATTGATTTTATTTTAATACATATGTTTGTATAAACTTGATCTTTATTGTGAGAGAAATAAAATTGGATAAGCAATACAATTTCCATATTAGCGCATTAGGGCATTATAAGCGGGCATTATCATAATGCCCGCTTATAATGCCCTAGGTGTGATAGCAGGTATTATTGCTACCATAACATATTCCGTTTCTAAGGTATTACAGATCAATAATAGATGGGTAAAACATAAATTATTTTATAACTTACCGACATATTTAGCTAATTCCTTGGAATTTAGCTTATTCGCTATCAGTTCTTCTCTGGTGGGTATATTGATGCCCATGTAACAAGGATACTGCAATGGTGGACTGGCTACCCTAATATGCACCTAAAAATCGTTAACAGAATATTTTAAAAATTGATTTTACTTTTTGTTATTACTTTTAATAGGGTGATTTTTGGCAATCGGTTTATGGATATTTAAAATACAGGGTGGCCATTTGAAAACGAAACAGAGTTAATTTTTGGCACTTAGGTCATTAACGAAAAAACGCTCGGACACGTCAATTTTTGATTTTGGGAGAATTTTTCTTGCCCCTGAACTGCGACCCTGTAGCAGGGGTGAGACTTACTCTCAAAATCGTAAATAAAATAATGGTCGGGATATTTTGAATATCTCTCGCTCTCGACTCTGATTACTGTTGGTGGTAGCATACAGGGGTAGCAGAGATTAAGTATGTTGATTTGATAAATATCAAAAAACCGCGGTGGCGTACCTCTCAATTTGTAGGACAATGTGGGTGGTAAATTATATAAATATTATTTAATCAACAGAAAAAAAATCAGCTGGTTAGTAGTTATTTTTCACGACATCGTTAACCATACATGTTGATGGGACTCTTTGATAAAACCTTACATTTTGTAGGGCAAATATTTTTAGGTTTATTTAGATAATTATCTTGAAAATTAACAGAGAAAATCCCTGTTTGTATTAAATTTTTGATATCTGTCAAATCAACACATTTAATTCCTGCTACCAGTAGCGGATTAAGGGTTTCCGAGGCCCTAAGCACAGAGGCTGTGTAGGCCCTCTATTGCTGGAAGGTGGAAGGAAGTATACAATGAAAGTTTATCAAAATAGAAAATGTAGTAGGTATAATTTAAAACTTAAAACATTTTTTTCCGCGCGCCGGGTGAAACGGCACGTGGCGCGCTCACTCCCCCGCCCGCCACGTCCACACAACCCCGCCGAGACCGTGGCCCGCGTCTCTCGCCTCGCTTGTACCCCGCGGACAGGTTGCGCACTCGGAAGGTCGCGGCGCGACGAAACGTGCGGGCGTGCGGCGGGCGGGGCCCTGGGTGGGTGTATGTGAAGGGGAGTATCGCTATATTGGAAGCTAAATAAAAAATACCAAAGTGGTGTTTACGTGGAAATTTTTATAATGCAGTAAACAACTTAGACAAACCAAAAACAGGTAATATCAAAACGTAATTATCATATTCAGTAACAGTATGAGGGTCATTCCCGGACTGCCCGCGCCTTGTGATCTCGGACATGTGGGTGAATCTCGATAAAATGTAGGTAATAAAATGAAACGCCAGCAGAGAATGGAGGCCCCTGGAGAACAGGGGCCCCAAGCACGTGCTTGTAGTGCTTATATGTTAATCCGCCACTGCCTGCTACCCCTGTAAGCTACCACTAACGAAAATTGTTGTAAGGAAAAAAGTTTGGCGTCTCGTCAAAATTTAGCTACTCACAAAAAATTAGCTTGTTAGTAATGACTTGGAAAAATGGTTCTGGGATCCCTTACTCTAAGTAATTCAGATGTACTTACTTCAGTAGCTCCGGCATTTCTTAATAATTTAATGATAGGACCAATGGTGTTTCCTCTTACTATCGAGTCATCAACTAGAATAATTCTTTTGCCTTTCACCATACCTCCCAAAGCGCCAAACTTTTTGGCAATCAGAAGCTGCCGCAATCTATTGCTAGGTTGAATGAAGGATCTTCCTACGTATCTGTTTTTGCAAAGAACTTCTGCGAATGAAATTCCACTCTAAAAGATAAAAAAATGTATTAAAAAAAAATAAGTGACATGACTGTTGCTAAAAAATCATTTTCTTTTTGAAAATATAAACCAATCTGATTTTTTCGATCAAATCCTGTGTTTTTTTACTTATTTTCAATTTATTATAAATTTCTCCCCAAATTTGGCCGATATTAACTTTACAATAACTTATTTTTATTATTTTTTATCGTTTTTATTTTTATTATTTATTTATGCGGGTACACAGGGTGATCAATCTTAAGTAGGCACTATTGCTAACTTATTTTATTATTGGAGATACAAAGTAGGTTAACGTGCTGCCAACAGAAATGCAAATGAACATCGGGTTTTCAATTTATTGCAAAAAATGTGCTTGTTTTAAATGGAACACCCTGTATATTGTATCATAATTCAAAATATCTATTGAAGAGCTCTAAAAAAAAGTCAAAATGTAATAAATCAAATTTTTAATAGTTCCAGAAATATGCTATCCTCAGGAATTTGATAGAAAATTAGAATTATTAAATATAACACCCTGTATATTGCATCACCGGTAAATAGATATTTTAAAGAGCTTCAATAAAATACTACATTTAATATGTCTAACTCTTTATAAGTTTGGAAATATGACCATCCAAATCTGAAAATTATATTAAATTTTCATTATCTCTACAGCTCAAAGCTATAAGCACTAAGTTTTGTGTCGTATGGGCATTATATCTACCATTTTTTAGATTTGGATTGCCATATTTCCAAAACTATAAGAGATATACATACCAAGTGTGGCATTTTCTTAAAGCTTTTTACAATATCTATTTAATCGTGATGCAATTTACAAGGTGTTTATTTAAAAATGCCAGTTTTTCATTAAATTTCTCAGGATCACATGTGGACTTTACTTAAAGCTCTTTGATAGATCTTTCAAATGAAGATATAATATACAAGTTGTTGTATTAAAAAAAGTAACGTTAATTAATTTAACCGACTTTGTATTTCCAATAATAAGGAAGTTAGCAATAGTGTCCACATAAGAATGATTACCCTGTATTATGTTTTCAAAACTATAATTTATGAATATTTACGTTGGCCTAATGAGAATCAGTTCTGTTTTTACATTTTAGGGTAAACTCTTGGTTCTAAATATTTTTTTCTTTTTGGATTTTCCTAGGATTGATTTTAGTTATTTGCTTCGTCGACTTGTTTTTTAGTATTTATAATTTGATTTTAATGAGGTATGATTTGATCGCAAACACTTTTTAAAGAATCTGTTTTTAAATGCAGTCTTCAATCTTTCTTAAAACTATTTTTTTACCTGTCTTGAAAATCCGTGGGCAGCTGCATTTCCAGATTCGGGCACCGCACTGACCAGATCTGCTTCCACGGGATGTTCAATAGCCAGTTGTTTCCCGCATTGTAAACGTACTGCGTATACCATTTGGCCTTCGAAAATAGAATCTGTTCTCGCGAAGTATACATATTCGAATATACAAAAAGCCTAAAAACAAACAGGAATAATGTTATTTTCTACAGTAAAGAAGCAAATAGATATTTATTTTGTTTACTCTTTGTCTAGTGTAATATGTCCAAAAATTCTGTCTTTTTTTATTAATATTATCTTCTACATTATTACGGGGTGTCCACTAAATAATGATACATAGAGAAACCATTTTTTTGCCAAATTATTAGGGTTTAACCAAAGTTAGTTTATATTTATAAGGTTACGACACATCCTCAACTTATAGGCGGTTCGAGGTCGGGGACGCAAGGAAGAGCACTCCACGGAGAAAAGTTGGCAAGACTGAGTAAAATCAAAGCTGATGATCAATTCAGTGGCGTCTAGAATTTGCGCATTTCATTTTGCATTGTTTTGGAAGTGATATTTGTTGAGAGATGTAGTTCCTAATGTTTTTTATTTAAAGTAAAAGAATTTACAACTTAATAATAATTAAAAACTGTTTTGTAAACGGTTGTTCTACTAATACAATAAACTGTATATCTCCGGCACTGAACAACATGGCCGAAAAATGGGAGATTTGACGTCATAACACGTCAAAGCAATATGGCCGAATGTCGCGACCCTATATAGACTGACTTTGGGTTTAACTAATCGTACATAATAAGTTCAACAGTTGGTATTAAGAAAGATACAGAAATAGTGTAAAAGACAAAAATTTTCTGTAATTTATTGCGTTCATTTTTAATACGTTTGTACTAAAACTAGATGTCTAGTGTTTTTTGACTTGAAAAATTTAAATCCTATTTTAATTGCTGTGGCAACTAGAGGTCGCCACCCACTCTACTGTGAATTTCCCTTAAACGTTGCAACTTGTTGGAGCTACTCTGTATCTACCATCTAAGTGTAGCAGTAAACTCATCTATGCTTTCTACACAAAAGGTATACTTTGTAAAAATCGCACTGAGTAACAGTTTTCGAAATAATCGCGTTTAAGTGGTTTAGTCCAACTAACAACAAATATTAGCTATAACCAAAACTGCTCTAACAAATATTAATGATTTAATATATTCCCATATTTGTTTGGTTGCAATAAACAACTTAAACGCAAATATCTCGAAAACGGTTTCTCAGAGCTATTCTTACAAAGTATGTGTAGAAAACATAAGAGAGTTTACAGTTTTATTCAGATGTTACATACAGGGAAGCACAAAAAAAATGCGACGTTGTAGAGAAATTCCAAATAGTCTAAGTGCGCCCTCTAGTTAACATATGAAAACTCTAAGACGTGTTTTAGTTAGTTCAAGTGTATTTTTCTTTTTTATTATTTTCACCTAAATACAAAAACACTAAATTAAAGGATTCTAAATATTGGACAAGTGCTAATTTTTATTTCTTTTTAAAGACCGTTAGCTCCTGAATAATAAAACAATATTAAATAACCTAATTGGGTCCTTTATAATTACGAAGTCTTCAAATAAAAGAATAACCCTGGGTCCCGATTAAGATGGCGAAAAGTGTTTCATCCTTATTAGGGATGATCACATCCGCTATAAATCGCTGCGAATACTATATGAATATGTGACAGATGATGTGCTCTTACCTGTGCTTTATCTTCTGGTCTCTGAACTATGTCTATTGTCCTAATACCATGTCTTGTCATTTCAATAATTTCGCCTGGATACACTTCCCGTACGTATTGCGCGCCAATTGACAGAAATCCGCAGGACTCTGATGAAACTACCCATCCATCTGCCTCTCTGCTTTCGTCACAATCTCCGGATAAAGCTAAAAATGGGATTAAAATATAAAATTAGAATATAAGTCATTAAAAAAATAATTATTTACATACTTGTTATTAAGACTCCCTAAAATGTTGGCCTTGTAAAATATTTTTCATTACTTTGTAAGGGGCAGGCTAACCCCACAATAGTGCTGATTATTTTAACACCTTGTATAATAAACGAATAAAAATAGTATTTTTGTACGACCGGGCGTAAAATAGAATTTTATGCTTCTCTCGAAATAGATATTTCTCATGCGAGAAAATCACGCCAAGTCTATACCAAGCGTCATTAATATGTCGTTTTCGACAATCAAAAATCACTCGTGTAGTTTTAAAGAAAATGGCTGAAGACGATGAATTGGAGATGAATGGTAATTGAAAATCTTGAAATCGTGGAAAATCAAAGAGTCCCTAGGAAAAGATACCAATATTTTGGGTAATTTTCTATAAACCTGCGGCAACTCCGATTATGGGGCGCTGATCTCGAATTTGATGTATATTAAGAATTTTTTGGCGGAAACGTTTCGTTCTCGAGATATCCATCATCAAAGTTGAAATTTAAACTAATCCTATTTTCACTATATTCCTCCTTCTTTTTTGCACACAATTCTTGTTTTAAAGCTAAAGTGGCATACAATATATGATTTTTACCCCGATTTTCTATCAATTTTACACCTTTTATTAACAAAAGTGCATAAGTTCACTTTAAAAATATGGCAATCATGTATACGCACGGTGACGACATAGCTTGCTGCGACTAATAACAATTGAAAGTAAAGCTATGCAAAAATAATGTAAAATACTGTTACAGACTTTCAAAAATGTGTTTACGTTAGAGAATTTTAGAGAGTTAGAATCATTTAATTTAGTTTGTTAATTTTTTTAAATATTTTACCTTTATTTTTCCAAGTTCTTTCATCACTTTCGAAGGTTTCCGAAACCGCCAGAATTATCCATTGAGAACTTTTATGCCATCCTGTACTATGGAATATTCGCGATATTTCTCCAAAATTCTAGATCATTCTTCACTCTTCCATATTACTATAAAAGGGCGACAGAAAACCTTCTAAGGATTAGTATAGATTCGACTTTTGTGCTGTAAACTTCGAGACATTGACAGCTGAAGATTTTCTCGTTGTAACCATAGTTACGTTTCATTGTTAATATAGGTATAAAAACGAAGGTACGTGTTTTTATACGAGGTGTTTCGAACAATACGTAGAAAAACGGAGTTTTAAAAGGTGAAAATCAAAAATTGTATTTCACTTCAGCTTTAAATCAAGAATTGTGTGCAAAAAGAAGGGAGAATATAGTAAAAATTTGATTATTTCAAATTTCAACTTAGATGATGAATATCTCAAGAACGAAACGTCTGTCAGATTCTTGATCAGCGCCCCAAAAACCCCCGTATAGACTTATAAAAGAAGAACTTTGTTTTTTTCTTTATATTGGAAATATTAAAGGTTAGAAATGGATTCTTCCTTTATTCAGACAAACATTCCGATGTTGCCTCATTTCCTACAAGCGACAAATTGTCGAATCGAATCGCGAGATGAAGTTCGAGAATACCACCTTCCAAAAGTGTTCGACATAAACTTGCGACATTTCTCGCAAGCGAAATTTTCGTGCGAGATTCTAGAATTCTGGACCCTCTGGTAAGTTCTAATTTAAACATATTTTAGGTAGTACACAATATTTCATTCAAGTACTTACGTTCATTAGACGGCAAAATCTTTCCCAAACACAACGGTCTATTTCCATACGGATCTCTAATAGCATACAATTTATTCTTTAACATTATAAGTAATGAATAACTAAGTGGTGCTAACTGCATAAAGTGTCTTATTCTTCCTGGCCAATCCGGAACCCCGTCTGGTTCTCCTCTGGAGGATTTAAACAAAGGGCTTGGGTAATGAGCTCACTGTCAGAATGAGTTGAAAGGCCGACACCATGTTCCAGTACCTAAAAGTTTTATACATACTGGTTAAGCAAATAGGTATTGGTATATCGGCCAGTAAAGCATGACAACAAAGGAATGTATGTGACTAATCCAATCAGAAATGTTTACATGCGGGTATTCACGTTAGAATGTCTCTTTTCCTCACATGCCTGTTATGTTATTTAGCTGATCCGGAGATCCGGTATGTAATATTGTTTTTTTTTAAATCTTAATCAATATCATTATTTTTTTAGGCTCACTCTATCAGCCCTATCATTTACGACATGACCTTTCTGGACATCCTTATATGACGGATTCTGTATTCGTACCCTGTAGAGAGTGACGCCTTTTCGTTGACCTTACAGGGTATAGCAAAAACTAAAAGAGATAGAACAAATCTGATTGTACAATCTCGATTTTGATTTTTGAAATTAAATCATGGCCAATTTGATTGGTTTCGGAGATACAGAGTATTTTTTAAGTTTTGTCATTTTGGCCAGGTACCTACTTGTAACTTGGTTGATATTAGAAATTTTAGGGATGTTTACGTAGAATTCAGTGGTGTATCTTTATTTTTTACATTGATTTTTTAAAAAGTTATAACACAAAGTTGGGTTTTTTAAAATGGAACACCCTGTATATTTTATCACCAGTGGAAAGGTCTCTTTAAAAGCTATAGGTATACCACATTTGTTATATCTATTCCTTTATAGTTTCGAAGCACTCTGTATATTATATTACCGCTGCAAAAATATTTTAAAATAGTTTAACAAAATACCACATTTTATGCGTTATCTCTTATAGTTTTGCAGATATGATCATCTACACTTAAAAAATTCTTGATATGCGTACTAAGATTTGGAAGCTTATATTTTCGAAACTGTTAAAGAAAATAATTTTTATTGTGGTTAATTATAAAAGGTCTTTAAAATGTCTTTTTAATTGTGATACGATATACAGGGTGTTTTATTTTAAAAATGCCATTTTATTATCAAACTGCTGACGATGGATATATTTCCGAAACTATGACAGATTAAATATATCAAATGTGGTATTTTTACAGCTTTGAAAGAGACTTTTCTATAACTGATAAATTATAGAGGGTGCTCCATTAAAAAATAAAACAATTTTTTGTTAAAATTTTAGAATGAAAGTAAATGGAAAAAATATAGGTTCGTCACTCAATTCTACGTAAAAATCTCCAAAACTTCTCTATTAACCTTTTTTTATCTCTAATATCAAGCAAGTTATAAGTGCCTGGCCAAATGGACAAAATTTGAAAACACTCTGTATCTCCAAAACGAATCAAGTTAGTCATGATTCAAGGTTAGTTTATATTTATAAGGTTGCGACAAATCCTCACCTTTTAGGCGGTTCGAGGTCGGGGACGCAAGGAAGGGCTCTCTACGGAGAAAAGTTGGCAAGACTGGGTAAAATCAAAGCTGATGATCAATCCAGTGGCGTCTAGAATTTGCGCATTTCATTTTGCATTGTTTTGGAAGTGATATTTGTTGAAAGATGTAATTCTAAATGTTTTTATTTAAAGTAAAAGAATTTACAACTTAATCATAATTAAAAACTGTTGTGTAAACGGTTGTTCTACTAATACAATAAACTGTATATCTCCGGCACTGAACAACATGGCCGAAAAATGGGAGATGTGACGTCATAACACGTCAAAGCAATATGGCCGAATGTCGCGACCCTATATAGACCGACTTTGGTCATAATTTACTTTCACCACTGAATTTGTTTCAAAAATCGAAACCAAGATTGTGCAATCAGATTTGTTCCATCTTTTTTAGTTTTTGCTATACTCTGCAAAGTCAACCAAAGACGACGCCATCCTGCGGACCCTGTACGTAAACTTAAACTTACTTGTCTTCTAAGACTATCACAATTAACCAACTCTCCATTATGAGCTACAGCCAGTGCCCCGTGGGCTGTATGAACTACAAAAGGTTGACAATTCACTTCTTCCGACGCCGCTGATGTGGAATATCTCGTGTGGCCGAGACCGACGCTGCCTTTGAGTTTCTTCATCGATTCATCATTAAAAATACTGCTGACCATGCCCATTCCTTTGACTACGTTAAAATGTTTGGAGGACTTACCCTCGCTTGTGACTATACCTGCAGATTCTTGACCTCTGTAAAAAAATATGTTTATCTACAGGGTGTCCCACACCTCTACATAAAAATAATGAAAACTTCCTATAATTTTTTAAAGCACCTCTTTATAGACATATTTGTCCATAAATCACGCCGCCTTAAATCGGTGTTTCTTAAATTTTTTTTTAAATCTTTGGACAAACCACGAAGGCTAAAAGCCTAAATACTAATGTACCCGTGGGTGTCTTAATCGAGGTAAGAGAGAGTTTGTTGACACGGGACTTAAATACCTAAAGATTTGGGGGGAAGGAAATACATCCGCGGGCAGCAGGTTCCACTTTCTAGAAACTCTAGGGATAAAGAACGAACAAAGTGGGAAGTTCGGGGTCTGTCCAGTTGGACCGTATAGGGATGCATACGCGCGGCACCACTAGTTTCTCTGTTGGGAACCGTGAGTGGAGGAACTATACGGGACAATTCTTCAGAGCAAAAGCCGTGGAAGTACCTATAAAAAAGCTAAAAAGCGATAAATCCCCCACAGCCCGACGATGGGCAGAGAAGGAAGCCTGTAAGTGAAGGATCATTAATGAGACGAATAGCTCTTTTTGAATAGAATTAAGAATGCTTAGGGTTGTGGGGTGGCCATGCCCCAGATATGAGAACAATATTCCAAGGGTGGTCGGATTTGGGACACATATAAAGTGTGATAAATTAGAAGGGGAAAATACTTTTTGGCTCGAAAGAGAAATCCAAGCTTTTTTGAAGCTGCCGTGGCTATAGATACAATGTGTTTATGCCAGTTAAGGTTACTTTCAAATGTGACGCCCTCAAGATTGAAAGTGTCTTTGCTCTGTAAAACTTGGCCGCTCATAAGTAGAGGATGAGTATTTGAAGACTCTTTTCGCGACAAGGAACATGATTGTGTTTTGGATGCATTAAAAGGACAGAGATTTTTAGCGCCCAATCCAATATTAAATGAACTTTTTAGTACGCGCCTGGCCAACTAAACAAATGAAAATGTTTTACAAGGATACCATTTTAAGGGGTTCTAACTTATATTTATCATATTAAAACATTATTTTATTATACTGAGTACTATAAAAAGTAATTTATGAAAAATCAACTTTTAGCGGCGTCCTTTAACGGCAGAATATTTCTGTGAAAAGGTTATTTAGAAAAAAATATTAAAATTTTCTATTTTTGTCTTGCTTTATTATTAAAATAATAACAAATTAAATAATAATAACATCTAAGCTATAAAAAATATTAAGTGTTTTTGATTTTTTTCCTATGTTTCTGTGTGCTACAGGGATATACAGTTAAGTAGATTTATTTTTTTTTCTTGAAAACTATGCAATAAGTATAGAAAAAAGGTAGGAGACAAAATATTTTTTTTTGCTCAGTTAAAATAAAATATAAATAATTTGTAAAAACCAGTGACGTACATTTTTAATCAGAAATATTCGTTAACGTGCCGCTCCCAGTGCAGTGCCACAAATCACAAATAATAACACTGTTAAATTTTATTACAAGGTTTAAGGTATTAATTTAAAAAAATTACACCATGTATCTGGGAAAAAGTGCATTTCTGGCGGCTTATGTTTATACAGTGTGTCCCAGGATAGGTGTTATATAAGGACAAACTGACCAAACATTTTCGAATTTTTAAACGTCCTGATAAATACAAAATTTTACTTCTATTGGTAATATGCAAGGCGATTTATAACTAAAAATATGAAAAATGACCAAGAGTAATGTATCTTTATTTTTAAAAAATAGGATAAAATTGTATAGGTAAATGTTGTAGAGAATTAAATTTTATGTTAAAATTTAAAGTTAAAGAGATAAAGTAAAAAAATATATTTTTATTATTTTTTTACATTATGCATTAACACTTTTAAAATACTTGGCTTAAGGCATCAAATATTAAAAAATATTTAAAATTATTAATTTTTTTTTCAAATTTTGCTCCCCTTCCCCATTATTTAAGTTGTAATGCATATTGTAAAAATTGACAATTACATTTTTACTCTCGTACTTTAACTTTACATTTGGACATAAAATTCAATTCTCTACATTATTTATTTATGCAATTTTGTTCTATTTTTAAAAATAAGAGTAATAAGTTCCTGGCCCTTATTCATATTTTTAGTTATAACTCGCCCTGTATAATACCAATTGAGAGAAAAATTTTGTATTTATTAGTTTTGAACCATACGACCAGTTTTCTCAAAATTTCGTTTTGAAATTCAAAAATTTTTGGTTTATTTGTCCTCTTGTAACACCTATCCCGGAACACACTGTATAAACGTTTTTCGTCCATTCGAATTAGCTCTCAAATGAGCCCAAGGTTAGTTTATATTTATAAGGTTGCGTCACATCCTCAACTTTTAGGCGGTTCGAGGTCGGGGACGCAAGGAAGGCACTCCACGGAGAAAAGTTGGCAAGACTGGGTAAAATTAAAGCTGATGATCAATCCAGTGGCGTCTAGAATTTGCGCATTTCATTTTTGCATTGTTTTGGAAGTGATATTAGTTGAAAGATGTAATTCCAAATGTTTTTTATTTGAAGTAAAAGAATTTACAACTTAATAATAATTAAAAACTTGTGTAAACGATTGTTCTACTAATACAATAAACTGTATATCTCCGGCACTGAACAACATGGCCGAAAAATGGGAGATGTGACGTCATAACACGTGTTTATCGGACTATTTGTTTGACCTCCGGACAGTGCGGACGTGCGTAGAGGACTGCAAAGTTCTTCCCGGAGTGGCGGCTAGAGGTGCCGTACGAACGTTTTTA
Organism: Listronotus bonariensis; assembly: GCA_014170235.1. NCBI lineage: Eukaryota > Metazoa > Arthropoda > Insecta > Coleoptera > Curculionidae > Listronotus > Listronotus bonariensis. The sequence goes on from JACEGR010006945.1 coordinate 15,291, forward strand.
CCTTCGGGAATTAAGGAAAGATTCACGCTAAATTGACGGCATCTTTCTTCTGGATCTAAGCGTTGTGAGCGAAGATCTCCTATAAGCTGATGGTATCCTGTTTGGTGGTGAACACGAGGTATTTCTCAAATGGCGGGAAATAGATAGGCGTGCCATGGGAACTGTCAGAAGTGAAAGTGAAGGTTATACGTAACACCAGTAGCAGGTCTTGGTTTGACAGCCGACAATTTATGCATTGCATCGATTGTAGAATTATTTTTGTTTTCTTTTTGGAATTTCTGGGAGCTACGAGCTCGATTATCCAGATTTTCCGCCGACGAAGCCCTGGAAAGCATAGTCCGGAAGGGGAAGAGTGGTGGATTGGACCTGAAGGGACCAAAACCAAAAAAAAATAGAATAGAATAGAAACCCCTTTGTATTAAGCGCTAAGCCCAATTTTTCAGCAAGTTCCTGGGAGAGTTATAAGTGTACATATTTTTTTAAATGATTTTTTGATTACTGAGATCTCTAAACTTATTTATTGTTTTATTGCCTGTTTTTCTATAAAAAACAAAATGTTTTTTCTTCAATCAAATGTTCTTAACAAGATGGTGAATGCGCTAATATTTAATTGGTACATTATTCAACTAAGTGAATATTAGAAATAAATTTTAAATAATAATATGTTTTTATACCTGTGTTGTAAGGCTACCAATCCCCAGGTAATAATTTGTGCTATTTCCAATGGCGTAGGCCATTCTCCTGTTCCAATAGCTCCAAAAACGCCACATTCGTGGGTCAACCCTGAGAAAGTGTCTCCTCTATTTTCTTTTCATATGACCCACGGTTCCTTCGGTGACGTCATAGGTTACGTCGCTGGTGCTCGGTGCCAGGCGTTGTTCAATTGTGTCGTTTTTAGGTATTTCTCTAGTGGAGTTGTCCATGTTAAATCTGTAAATGTTTATAATATAAACCATAAACTTAAAAATAAAAAATACAATATACAGGGTTAGTAAAAAAAACATTAAATCTTAACAACATACTGTAAAACCCTTTACAGGGTTGGTAGAAAAAAACCGGAACGGTGGATTATCTCAGCAACCGTTAAATATAAATGAACCAAATTGTGTGCGAAGGGGTAACTGAACGTAAAGAATTTAAAAAATTGTATTATACAGGGTGATTCAAAAATCGATCAAGAAACTTAAGGGGTTGATTCTGCTTGACAAAATAAGGGTAGAGCTTCATAATTTTTTTCCAAATGTCGTTCGTTTTCGAGTTACAAGCCGTCAAAGTTCAATTTGTAGTTTGGTTTTTTCGCCATATTGCATTTATTTTTTAACCAATCCAGTTGATATTTGGCACACACATCGAGCATTGCAAATTTTAAAATTTTAAGACAAAAAGTACTTTTATTAAATTAACTAAAATTTATTTACATCATAACTTTTATTTTCACAGATATCGCAAGGCGGGCGCCATTTATAGACAATCAAAAACCTAAAAAATAAGGTACTCTTTATTAAAGTCGATAAACCTCACCATTTAGGCACCAATAGACATCAAAGTTTTCATTAGTTTCAATCAAATTACCTACATACATACAGGGTGTCTAGTAACTCAACCGACAAACTTTACGGGGCGATTTTACAACAGAAAATAAGAAAAAACTTCATATAAACATAATATGTCTTAGTTTTTGAACTACGGTGTGTTAAATATTTTTTTTAATTTAACACCCCGTAGTTCAAAAACTAAGACGTTAGGACATATGTTTATATCAAGTATTTTTCTTATTTTTTGTTGTAGAATCGTTTGGTTAAGTTTGTCGGTTGAGTTACTTGACACCCTGTATGTATGTATGTAGATACTTTGATTAAAGTTGATGAAAACTTTGATGTCTATTAGCCTAAACGGTGAGGTTTATCGACTTTAATACAGTACCTTATTTTTAAGTTTTTGATTGTCTATAAAATGGCGTCCCCAGATTTGCGATATCTGTCAAAATAAAGAAGTTAAGAGGCAAATTAATTTTAAGTTTTAGGTAAAGTGCCCTCTGGCGGTATTTAAAAAGTACTTTTGTCTTGAAAATTTTAGAATCTGCAAAGCTCGATTTGTATGCCAAATATTAGCTGGATTGGTTAAAGAAATAAATGCTAATATAGCGAAAAAAAACCAAAATAAAATTGAACTTTGACAGCTTGTAACTCAAAAACGAATGACATTTTGAAAAAAAAATTATATGACCCTTATTTTGTCAAGTAGAATCACACCTCTAAGTTTCATGGTCGACTTTTGAATCACCCTGTATTATTGCCAAGTTTATAGCTTTATCTCTAGGTTGAGGAATTTTAAAATTTTAGATGGATTTATTATTGTAATTAATTGCTTGTATCAACTTTATTATGACCTGATAATATGTTTTTTACTCCTGTCAATTTTGAAGATATGGCGTCAAGCTTCAATACAAAACGACCAGGTATATGGTCAATTATCTCAAAAACGATCCAACCGAAATCTGTTAAAATTAATGCAGGGGAGTAAATGGACATTTAAATTCAGGAATTGCATTTGCAATGTTTCATAATTAAATTTTCTTATTCCCTTTCCTTGACTTTTTCCAAAGAATCTTGAAAACGTCGCAAAAATGCTATTCATGAATTTAGAAGGGCCAGTTTTACCCTGTACTAATATTGACGAATATTGATCGGATCGTTTTTTAGCTGATTGACCATACCTAGCCGTTTTTGTATTAATTTCGAAAAAAGCATGATGCCATATCTCCGAAATTGACAAGAGTAAAAAACACAATAATATCAGGTCATAATAAAGTCAATACAAGCAATTGATTACAATAATAAAAAATAGAATATTCAATTCTTAAAATTTTAAAATTCCCTAACATACGGAGAAAAATTATAAAACTCGGCAACCCTTCAAATACAATTTTTTAATTCTTCGTGTTCAGTTACCCCTTGGCACATTTTATTTGACGGTTGCTGAGATAATCCACCGTTCAGGTTTTTTCACTAACCCTCCCATATAACATTTTTGCTGGCAAGGCATTGGCAAAAGGTATCAAAAGACATCAAAATGGGCAATTGGCCGTTATTAAGCCACGTGTTGCAGAAAATGTGATTGGGATTTATCATTAATAAGTTATGATGAAAAAATGCGTTTAGTATGATGGCATCCATCATTAACAAGTTATGCTGAAAAAATGCATTTAGGATGATGGCATCCATCATTAAAAAGGTTTTGGCAAAATATGCCTTTAGATGATGGCATTACATTATTTTTTCCTAATGACAATAAAATGCATTTTTTACCGTCCAGGGAACTAAAATGTGTATAAATAATGCACATGCATAATGTGTGTTTATGTACAGGGTGTCCCATATAAAATTAAATACTATAATTTTGGAAAAACCATAAGAGATACAAGAAAAAGTTAAATGCAGAAGTTGTTCAGTAAATGTATTTTTTTAGTATGTAATGTTTTAGGTTGAAAAAATGCGTTTAGGATGATGGCATCCATCATCAATAAGTTATTGGCAAAAAATGTGTTTAGGATAATGGCATTTATCATTAAATAAGTATTGCAAGTTTTATAAGTTGAATGTTCCAAAAGTTAAATAACATATTTAGAATTTTGTAATCGAAAAAAATAAGAAAAAAGGCAGGAAAAGTTTATCAATAAAAAATTACATAATATAAATTTTTATACCGTAACAATTAACCAAAAAAAAAAAAATAAATATAAAAGTATGTAATAAAATTAAAAAAAAGATAGTAAGTAAGGAGTTAAATGTCAAAAAAAAACTATTAAATATATATAATTTTTTTATTAACACGTCTTTAAAACTTTTAATAAGGCAACTCCCTGATTTCATATAATTTTTTAGGTAACTACAAATTTAAAAGGTTTTAAAAAAAATGTTTAAAGCTCCTAACAGTCTACTTGAATAACCCGCCTTCTTGACTTGTATTTCGGCTAAGCGGAAAATATGAATTTATCACCTTCGGTCGAAATCGTCGAAATTAACCTAGCTAATTTTACCATCACTTTATTTTTATTCTCTCAAAAATACATAATAAACATTTTGTTTGACTTAATTTTTATTTGCATGATTTGTATCAATAAAATTTTAGGAAAAGGCCATTTCCTTTAAATTATGTAAAAAAACATAAAATAATGTTGTTTAGCCGCCATTATAAATAAAACAGATCAAAAATTGCTCCAATGTTAGTTAAATACCAATGTTAATAATATGGTTTGAAAAGTATGAATATGCGTTGAAGGTTTGCCTTCAAAATCCAATATTTATTTGCCTGCAACAAAAAGGCATGCTTTATTTAATCAGGATTGGTAGGCCGCCATTTTTGTATGCTTGCCGGCAATTAGCCTGCATGTAAAATTTATTGGCAATTGAGTGTTTATTTAGGGTTAACTTTTTAATGCGTATTAGATGTTGGCATAATATTGCCACCAATTGCCAATGCTTTACCATCAATGCCAATATGAAAAATGTGTATTGCCGGCAAATAGTGTTTGCTGGGTTAATTAAAAAAATATTTTTTTAAGTACTTACCTAGAATGTTATAAGGATGTCAATTTCTATTTTTAACTTTTTAATTACTTCCCGCCAACAAGACAAAATATGTATTTCTTAAAATTTTTAGTATTATGTATAATTAGAGTTTTTTTCCACGTTTATAATATTTTGTGGGTATCTTTCCATACACATTTATTTTCGATTGTAGTCAGCAACTGTTTGAATTTAAATAAGCAGAAATTTGATAGGTTCCACGTTTATACGTTTTATAAGTTAAAAGTTTGCATAACTGTTTTTATTTACTTTAAATTGAAATATCTTTTATGATAACCCCTACTGTGTTATTCTTTCATGTGATGAAATTATGAGTATGTCGAAATAGTTTTCATCAGCGATGTTTATTGGAGAAAGATAAGTTAGAGACGTCATGCGGTCAATATTTTTGGACTTGATAAGTATTTATTAATTTATAATTACCTTACATATATTGTAATCTCTCGAGAGCTTTCCCTTATGCCAATGTATTTTAACCCTTTGGCAAACACCATTCATGGGCGGATTCATGGAGACTGCCGGGTTGCGCGGAATATTATTTTTTTAAAGCGTCTGACAAAATTTAAAAAATAATATTAATATTTCTAATAAAAACCCACTGGTCGTAGCCTTTCTCCCATTGGCAGCTCGGAAAAATAGTCTATTTTTGAATACGTTTTAAACCTTTCTTAATCCGGAACTTGTCTTAGTCCAAAATTGGATGATTTCAAAGATTCAGGGTGTTAAAAGTAATCTGGCTTGTACAAATTAAAAACGATGTAACTTTTTAAATCCACAGAGTATTTAACATTTCGATAAAAGTTCTTATTCTATACAGGGCGATTAAAAAATCGATCACAAAACTTAAGGGTGATTCTACTCGACAAAATAAGGGTAGAGCTTCATATATATATTTTTAAAATGTCATTCGTTTTCGAGTTACAAGCCGTTAAAGTTCAATTTTTATTTTGGTTCTTTCGCCATATTGCATTTATTTTTAACCAATCCAGTTGATATTTGGCCCGCAAATTAAGCTTTGCAGATTCTAAAATTTTAAGTCAAAAGTACTTTTTTTAAATACCGCCAGAGGGCACTTTACCTAAACCTTAAAATTTATTCACATCATAACTTTTTATTTTGACAGATATCGCAAAGCTGGGGCGCCATTTTATAGACAATCAAAAACCTAAAAAATAAGGTACTCTTTATTAAAGTCGATAAACCTCACGGTTCAATAGACATCAAAGTTTTCATCAATTTCAATCAAATTACCTACATACATACAGGGTGTCCAGTAACTCAACCGACAAACTTAATCAAACGATTCTACAACAAAAAATAAGAAAAAACTTCATATAAACATATGTCCTAAACGTTTTAGTTTTTGAACTACGGGGTGTTAACAATAAACAAAAAAAAATAATATTTAACACACCGTAGTTCAAAAACTAAGACGTTTAGGACATATGTTTATATGAAGTGTTTTTCTTATTTTTTGTTGTAGAATCGCCCCGTAAAGCGTGTCGGTAATTTGATTGAAATTGATGAAAACTTTGATGTCTATTGGTGCCTAAACGGTGAGGTATATCGACTTTAATAAAGAGTACCTTATTTTTAAGTTTTTGATTGTCTATAAAATGACGCCCCCAGCTTTGCTCTGTCAAAATAAAAAGTTATGATGTAAATAAATTTTAAGTTTTAGGTAAAGTGCCCTCTGGCGGTATTTAAAAAATACTTTGTCTTAAAATTTTAGAATCTGCAAAGCTCGATTTGTGGGCCAAATATCAACTGAATTGGTTAAAAATAAATGCAATATGGCGAAAAAACCAAAATAAAAATTAAACTTTGACGGCTTGAAACTTGAAAACGAATGACATTTTGAAAAATCTATATGAAGCTCTACCCTTATTTTGTCCAGTAGAATCACCCCCTTAAGTTTCGTGATCGATTTTTGAATCACCCTGTATTTTACCTAAAACTATAGGTCAGCGACAGATTTTCATGGTCAATTTTCTCTCAGTTCATAACTTGTAAAATGCTTAAGTAAAGAGTTGTACAATTGTACATGCGTCGTAGTAAGCGTCAGCTGCGGCGCCTACGGTAGGTTGAGAAGTATTAACCGCTAGGGTTACCAGATGCGTGCTGCAAAAAAGCGGACGTGAAAAACATTAATTTATTTTTAAGTTCGGTAAAAGGGCTATTTATGGGTACATAAAAAATAGTTTACTTAAGCCAACTATAATTTAATAAATTTTTATTCGGGAATAAATGACTAAAAGTATATATTTTTTTTTTACGTGCGTAAGCGGTTACTACTGCTTAACCCACCTTCGGCGCCGCAGCTGACGCTCACCACGATACATGTACTCATGTACAACTGTACTGTCGCATTATATGAGTTCCTGACTAAAAGAAAATAACTGACCAAATTTGCGCCTGGCTTACGGACTATTAGGTGATTTTAAAAAGAAAAGTATAAATTAACCCATTTTCTAAATGGCTTAAATTTTGTGATACAGGGTGGTAAACTTTTGAAGGAAATAAGCGTTTTTTACCCTTTAGAGTTAAGGATTTATTTAAACTTTTCTTCTTAAAATCCCTTAACATTTACACTCTTACAGATCAGCATCTTATTCTGAACAACCCTGTATATTTTAGACCTGGCCATACAGAAAGTAATTTTTTTAAATCCAGGTATCTCAAAACCGCATCCCAAATCAATTTTTACCAAGTATAACTTTTCTAGGGAAAATGTGAAAATTTTTATCTTAATGTTAAATACAAAGTGACTTAAAAAAGTTATTTCGCTTTTAATTTGGCAAATACCGTTTAGTGACTTTATCTAAATAATTTTGTCATTAAAATGTAAGCAGATTTTATTTTTTTATTTCCCAAAATTACTCTAACCAAATATTGTTACAATACATCTCGTATTAACAAAATTATTAATTAAAACTAAAACCATATTGAACTTTTGATATAGATGGGTTCACATTTAATTCATTCTGAAAGCAATACCGCAAGGTAAACAAAAAATGATAAAGTAAACAAACCTCTTCGAATGCACATAGCCTCGGGCAGAGCCTGATTACATATTTTTAGATAAAAACATTGCTATAACACGTATCACCCACTTAAAAACATTCTCTTATTTCGCCTCTGTCCTACCATAAAACCGGAGGCACGTGACGTGGTACTAGAAACTCGTCGGCTTAAATATTTGTTGCTGCAATAAATCATTGTTCACAAAAGGGTTTGTTTACTTTATAATTTTTTGTGTATTTCGCTTTCAGAATAAATTAAATGTGAACCTATCTTTACTTACCTACCCTGAAATCATCCACTTTGGAATTAGGACCAGTGGCGCAACTGGCCTCTGGTTTTTGGGGGCTTAAGCACCTGTTTATAGAGTATATTTGTCAAAAAACACTAATATACTTTAAATGTTTAATCATTTGAGGGGCTAATCCCGCCTCGGGGGGTAAGCCCTAGCTCTCCTCTAATTGCGTCACTGATTAGAGCTAAAGTAAGTTGGGCACTTTTTTGTATGACAAGTTTACCACAATGTTTTACATGCAATTTTTAAAAAGTTTTACAGTCACCAAACCTGTCTAGTCCGATACCCAAAACATGGGTTTGAGCCTTATGATTTAAGCCAAGACTGCAACCCTTACCATTTTTGGCAAAGTGTTTAAAAATTGTATGTAAAACATTGTGGTAAACTTGTCCGACAAAAAGTGACGCGTTCTCCCAGTCCGAAACCCGAAACATTTGACATTGACAGGCTGGGTAAGCGCCGCTTCCATATATGGCAGTATCAGTGCCGTATTATCCATTAGGCTGACTAGGCTGCAGCCTAGAGCACCATGAAAAAAATAGGCGCCAGAAAGTTTAGGTCGGGTGGGTATTAGAAGAAATTCCTCTGTGAATAAGGTGCTTTGAAATAAATGAAATAGGCGCGAAAAGGAGGGAATGACTTTTTTTGTGTTTTGGTAATCAAATTTCATTTCGGGTGGTGAAGTAAGGCGCAACGGAGGTAAGGACCTTTTTTTGTCACCCAAAATAGGCGCTCTGGGACTCGTAGCCTAGGGCGCCTCATAGGGTTAATACGGCCCTGGGCAGTATAAATATTCGTGGTAGACCCCTTAAAAGGTTTTATAAAAGTGTTCTTATCATAAAGTCCATTTTATTACTGGTCCAGGGAATAAGTTTCTATATTGTATAAAATTTGGAAAAAAAAAAATATTTTAAAACTTTTATATAGTTAAACTACCCAAATAAATTTGGGAATAATATTAAGCACATGTTAAGTATGTATATAGGTACTTAATTAAAATAAATAATTAAATCTCTTAAAACAAGGTTGCGGCATTTAAATCCTATATTTTTGGCGCCTTATCTCTAATTGAGTATCGAAATAGCATTAAGAAATTTGTTTTCCATTTTGGTTGTTCAAAATTTTAAAGAACAACAATTTAATTTGTAACAAATAGCCCGCGCATGCCAAATGTTCACTACTTTAAAAATTTATAAGTAGCCTCAAACTCAAGTTATAATTTTACAGTCCGTAGCACGAGGTTAACGGAACGCTAACCTAACCTAACTTTGTAATTAGCGGTGTCTGTAATCGTGCTTTACGATTTAATCAGTATTTTCGATTTATATTTTAAAATAATTTACTATGGCTAATGTTGTTAAGGAAGGTAAGTTTTAATTTTTGTTTTTAAATTTATTTAAGAATTAATTAAACTAGTTTATACGGTTTATTTAGTCTAAATAAAAGAAAACATGTCTTTATTAATGCAGCGTTGCCAGTTGGTAAATACAAGCTTTTTAATTTAATTTTGGGGGTTTGTTTTTAAAAATTTACTTGCTTTGTTACCCATGTTTATATTTTTAATTAGATTATTTGATGATCTCGGGTAATGCTAAAAGCATTTTTCAAGAAATTTCTCGGGATACATTCAAATTAGCTATCTGGCTGGCATAATATACAGGGTGTTTGAGAAGAAGAGCTGAAGGGTTTGAATCCCAAATCCTTAGGTGATTTTAGGAAGAATATTTCAAATAAACTTAAGTGCTAAAAATGCTTTTAAAACTTTTGAGATACGGGGTTGTAAAGTTGAAAAATATATACCTATATATAATTTTAATACTGTTCTAAATATTTCAATAAAATTGTGTATACAGTCCGTATGCGCATTATACAGGGTGTTAAAGAATGTTGTGAAGAAAATTTAAGGGTAGATTCTACATAAAAATTTTTAAAGAAAAGTTCACATAAAACAAGGCTCCGCCAAATTTTTCGTTCTCAAGATATACAGGGTGTTAAACTTTTCAAAAAACTAAAAAAATTCAAAAGTTGGTAAAAATTATTAGAAATAAAAAATTTCCCTAAATACTTTTATGTTCTAAAATATGCAATTAGTGGATTTTATTTTTTGCTCTACTACTAACCAGAACTAAACAAGATATCAAAAATATTAAAGATCTAAAAGCTGTATTTTTATTTGCTTAATCTAAAAAAAACAAAACTATTTGAATACATTTACACAGTTAGTGGCGTTTTTATATTATTTATGTTCCCTTCAGTTATGTACTATACTTTAAAGTAAAATTGACAGATGAAAATTTTAAGATGGCGGCTGGGCGCCATCTTGGAAAAATTAAATATAAAGAAAGTCTTGTTGTACATTATTTTTAAAGATCCTTACGAGTACTTTTAATCCCTAGAATATAAAGTCAATACCTTTACATAAAACAAGATGGCGGTACTTTAAAAAATTACCTTAACATTAAATACCTTCTTTTGGATGTCCATATTTCAGAAACTAATAAAGTTAGATGTACATATTTAATGTGGTATTTTCTAAAACCTTTTTTAAATATATTTTTAATGGTAATACTGGTGATAATATACAGGGTAGGACAAAAAGTATATATATTTTAATTGCACCCTGTATATTATATCACTATTTCAGATCTTTAAAAAGAGCTTTAAAAAACTACATTAAGTACATCTAACTTTATTAGTTTCTGGAAATATGGCCATCCCAAATCAGGTATTTAGGTAATTTTCAAATTACTGCCATTTTGAAGTAGGTGAAGGTATTGACTTTTATATTCTAGGGTTATAAAGTACTCGTCAGGAGCTTTAAAATAATGTGCTACAAGACCCCTCTTTCCATTTGTGATGGCGCCCAGCCGACATTTTCAACTTAGACAGTAGAAATGAAGGAGAGGGTGTAAAAATTCTTTTGCTTTGCCTCTTTCTATTACATTTAAAAGTAGACAATTTAAAAAGAAGATGAATTTTCTCTTGTTGACCTTTTTATTTTCTTACCGTCGAAAATCGGGCCTCAGAACGGATTTGTTAAATTTTTTCAAGTTTATTGGTTAGTCAGCCGACTGTCAAAATTTGAATAAGCCAATTAAATTCAAGAAGTTTGACAGTTTCATTCCGCTTTTACGCACATGGGACGCCGACTTCTTTAAAATTTTAGTGCAAAGTTATCTGACAAATAATAATGATTTTTGATAAAAAAGTATATTAAAAATAATGATCAACAAAAATCCTGATTTCTTCAAAAACATATTATTAATGATTTAATGACGTAAATTTTAATTTTATCGTTTTAATGTTAAGAAATTTTTTATTTTGAATGTATAAAGCTTAAAAAACTAAACAATTATTGAAATGTTAAAAACTGCTATTTAAAATATGTAAGGTAATTGTCTAAACTCTGTTCAAGTTACATTTGCAAAATTTTAAATCTTGATCAGGACGTCATGTCGCGTGATATCGCGTTTTCTGTATAGCTATTGGCAAAAGGCAATGCTTTAGGAATATAATTATGTTTTATTGCCTTTCAAGAAATAGTTGTATAGAAAACGCGATATTACGCGTTGATTACGGTTTAAAATTTTGCAAATGTAACTTGGACAGAGTATAGAAAGTTGTGGCAACTCTGCCGAATTTCGATATACAAGGGTGTTTTGGGGTGTTGATCACGAATATGATAGAATTTTTATCGTTAAACTTAAAAATCGAACAAATCTTATTTTCACGATATTCCCCTTCTTTTCGCAAAAAAACGATTTAAAGTTAACGTAGCAAAAATCTTTGATTTACACTCTTTAAAAACCTGTTTTTTTTTTAATTATTTTTTCCCATTAACTTGTAAAACTTTACTTAAAAATCTCGCAACCAGGTATACACCTATTCGCTTCTTTTCAAAGCACACGCCATCTTGATTTAAATTGAAGGTTTTAAATTAATATTAAAAAGGTATAAAATTATTAAAAAAACAGGTTTTTTTGGTGTAAAATAAAATATTGTGCGCTAAGTGTGATAAAAGAAAGGGGAATATAGTGAAAATAAGGTAAGTTTGAATTTCAAGTTTGATGATGGATATCTTGAAAACGAAACGTGTCCAAAAAATCTTTCAGATTCATGATCAGCAAAAAAACCCGAATACCAAATTTAAAAAAAAATCGGCGACGGGCTCTTAACAATTACTATTAATTTCTTTTTTCGTGTTGTTAGGTGTTCATATATAGTGCATTGCTTTATTGTCTCCCCCACTCCTTTATTTTTTAAACGAATCAATTTACAAAATTTAAACTTTGGGATATGAAATTCATGTACAAATACTATATTTTAGAGTAAAATTGACAGATAAAAATTTCAAGATGGCTTTTGGGCGCCACCATAAAAAAAAAAAATGAAAAGGAGTGTCTTTTGGCACGTCATTTCCATCCCCTTTCATTTAATTTTTTTCCTAGGTGGCGCCCAGTACCCATCTTAAAATTTCCATCTGTTAATTCCAATTAAAAATATAGTATTTATGTATCAATTTTATATCCCAAACTTTTAATTTTTTGAATTGATTCGTTCAAAAATAAAAAGGGGGGACATTAAAGAATTGCACTGTATATAGTCAAATACAGACAGGTCCACGCTACTACAAACATAGACAGGAAACTGATGAATTTACTACTGTCCGCTTCAACGTATTTGCAATGGCTGCGGCCAAGGAAGATAAACTTTTTAAATAAGGAGGGCTTGATTTTTTATATTTGTCCGAAAATATAGGTTATGTTTGTGACGTCACCTTTTTGCCATAATATTTATTTATCTGACAAAATAAACCAATACTTGCATACCATAAAATAAAATCACTAAAAACACTAAAACAAATTGTATTTTACCCTTAATAACGATTTAAACGTAAATTCCCTGTAAAAAATATCCAAAGGTCAGTGACCACTGTTTACAGGTTTTAAAATTCTCTGTAACTGCAGTACTAATAACTACTTAATTTAACTAAAAACAGCAAAAACTAAACATATATAAAAGTCCAATGACTAAAAAGCAAAAAAATAACACCAAAACCTCGAAAGTAGCCTTTCAGTGCGATTGTAAACAAAGATTACGCTGATTACGTCACAAAATTTAGCGAACATAGGCTTAAATGGGATCGAGCGCTCCTTATTAAAAAGTTTATTTTCCTTGGGTTGCAGCTGCAAAAAGCAAATAATATTTTTATTTAAAAATTAAATCTTCAAAAACATTTCACATTTATCCCATCATTTTTGCAACTTTTGTTTACGCTCGCTCGAGTCAGGCGAGATGTAAGTAAATTCGCCTAAGTGTTTCCTGTGGACCTGTCTATACATTAAATAATTATACTGCTACTACTGTGTATTTAATTTCTATTTACTAATAAATAAATATTATTCTAGTTGGACAATATAAACTTGGCAAACTCATAATTGAAGGAAAAACCAAGCAGGTATATGACTTACCCTCCGAACCTGGACACTGCATATTGCTAAGCAAAGATAGAATTACCGCTGGAGATGGTGTGAAGGCCCACGACCTTAAGGGAAAAGCTGTCATTTCCAACAAAACCACATGCAAAGTATTCGAAATTTTAAGTTCTGTTGGTAAGTTTTATTTACAACTATTATACCTACATATTGTTTATACGTGGTAAGTCTCCCCCGTGGCGCAGTGGACAGAGCTTTGATCTTCGAAGCCAGAGGTCGCCGGTTTGATTCCCAGCGGGGGAGACATATTTAGGTAGTAGTTATTTAAAAATAACGACCGTGGTGGCACTACCGTGTTGTCTAAAAGGTGCTGTGAAATGCATAACTGCATGTTTCAGTGCTTAGACAACGTTGACGGAACAGGGGGAACGATGGGTTAAACATCTAATAACCCGACACCCACGGCACTCTGGTATTTAGGCATATGCCTTCGTGGGATGTCAAAAAGATTAAAAAAAAGAAGACACTAGCAATATTATTGTCTTCATCCATAATTGCATAAGTCAACACTTAATCCACCTACATTTTTGCTTTTTTTTAATAAGTGACAGGGTTATCCAATAAATGTATAACAGTTTTTATACAGAATGTATCAAAATAAATGTGAAAGTTTTGGGGATTTCTTGTTCAAAATAAAGTGTAGTTTGTTAAAAGTCAACCGCCCGACGTTAAGGGCGCTTGAAATAGGAAATATCGTTTTAAGATTATTTAAAAAATTATTTTGAAGTTTTTAGTTTATTGTGCTTAAAAGCTTGTTTTTAGTTTTTTTTTAACTATATTTATTATAAAACAACTTTCCTTGTCCCGACACACGTTATGATTTTCATTTTTTTTTAATTTCAAATGAAAAAAAAAAAAAAACAGAAAATAAAAAACTTTCAAATAAATCAGGCTATCCAAACTAATTTTTGGAGTTGCGTAAGTTTTTATTTAAATAAAGTAAACAAGAACAATAGGATTGGTCTCTTTCCACCCCTTCCAGTATTTCTAAAGAGGTGCAAAATTATTTAAAAACCGTATTTTTATAATAGGAATATTTCTGTAAAATTCAATATAAAACTATTTTTTTTTGAACAAGAAAATTTTTATTCTTCATAAAAGTTGGTGCATGGTCCTAAACTGTATTAGGAGTAGTTAGTTTTATTACAGTTAAAAGGATGTACAGAGTAGGTCAAGAAATATAAAAATTGCTTAGAAGTAAGGTACCGCTATTGCCAAAAATACAACAAAATGGTAAATAAAAAAGTTATTAAGAATTAAAAAGTATAGCTAAATACCAAGTCTTGGCCTGCAAATTAAATTTTTATTTTTTTTGAAAATTGTAAACCCTGTATAAAACACATTTTTATTATTTTGATTCAATATTTCTCTAAAGCAGTTTTATCTTACATACTTTAAATAAATTAAATCAAATCGAAGTGAATTTGTAAATTTAACTGAACTTCTATTTTTTATTTAACCACTAACTTCAAGTTTGGTGCAAGGATATTTAACAAGGTCCCAAAATTTCACAAATATGCTTTAAATAAGACAAATATACTATAAATAAAAATCTATGTCTAATAATTCATTATTGACCATAAAAATATTTGTTTCAATTTATTATTTAAACCTTCAATGTAGAACATGTATCTCAAAATTAAAAAATAAATAAAGACTTAAATATTAGGCCATGACTTCGTAGTTATTTTGACATAACTTTTAATACTTAAAAACTCTCTTTTGAAATTTTCTTATTTTTTTTTAACAAGGGCACTTTATTCTGAAGCAGTTTTTAAGCTTTTTGACCTACTCTTTAAACCATTCAACTTTTAATAAGACTAACTATTGCACTTACTTTTATAA
This sequence comes from Listronotus bonariensis, assembly GCA_014170235.1. Taxonomy (NCBI): domain Eukaryota; kingdom Metazoa; phylum Arthropoda; class Insecta; order Coleoptera; family Curculionidae; genus Listronotus; species Listronotus bonariensis. The sequence continues at coordinate 30,536 of JACEGR010006945.1, forward strand.
GAATAAAATTTTCTGATCAATTAAAAATATAGAAGTTTCCTTTTGTGGCACACTTCATGAACCACAGTATACAGGGTGTTTCACATCTTATCCGACAAACTTTAAGGGCTAATTCTACAATAAAAAATATGAAAAACACTTTTCATGAAGATATGTCCTAAACGTCTTAGTTTTTGAACTACAAGGCGTTAAAAATATAGTTTCTTTATAATTTTTATACTAATTTATATATTTTTTAAATATTTTGCAGAACGCCTCCTATGCACCAAGAAACATTTTTTGGCATAATATATATGCCTGTACATTTAAACTGCCAAGAAAATGATTGCTTTAAGTTGTATCTTTATGATGTTCAATTGTTTTTTAGTGTAGATACTTCACTTACAATTGTTGTGCTAACGATTTTTTTGTACATGCCCAGATATACCGGGTGTTGCTCCGTCGAGCGGGACATAGGGAATCCCATGTAAATTTTGAAGTAGTCAAATATTGGCTCCTCTAATTATTTTAGAAAAAAATGCTATTAGGATTTATTGAAGAGCACAGTAAGTTCCACCCAAAATGAAAATTTGAGCATTTTTCAACCAACCAGTAAAGAGTAAACTGCTTAATACTTCTGCAACGTAGTATCTTATTATGCACCCTGTACTCTAGAAATCAACAATAAAAACACCATATCGATTTATCAGTGACAATTTAGACCAATTATTTATAATGTCATTGCCAAAACTCAACAATTTTATACGGGAATTTCAAAAGAATCCTCGCATTTCATTTTAGTTTACAGCTAATTCCAACACATGCACTCACAACGCTACGCAAGACAATAAAACAAATTTTTCTACATTTAGAAATCAATTTATGACGAAAATATCAGGATTTAATCAAATGTGCTCAAATATTCCTTCATTAACTGCCAGACAATAACCCAAACGATTATAAAAACTCATTTCTTACGTTGGCTAGTTGCTACATCGATATTCTGGCACATTCAGCGGAAACAACGGTAATTTTCTAGAAAATGGGAGCAACTCCGATTTTGACGAAATTTAGTATACGGGGGTTAGAGCTGATCACGAATCTGAAAGATTTGGCGGAAACGTTTCGTTCTCGAGATATCCATCATCAAAGTTGATATTTGAACTAACCTTATTTTCACTATATTCCTCTTTTGCACACAATTCTTGATTTAAAGCTAAGTCACACAATATTTGATTCACCTTTTAAACCCACGTTTTTCACGTTTTTACATTATTTTTGAATTAAATTGCGTGGCTTTTCTTTGATAATCCGGCAACCATACATACACATAGGGCTTCATGGCAAACTGGGATTAAAATGATTCAAAGTATAGCTATGCAGTTTAATGCAAAAATAATGTAAAAACGTAGAAAAACGGGGTTTTAAAAGGTGAAAATCAAATATTGTGTGACAGTTTAGCTTTAAATCAAGAATTGTGTGCAAAAAGAAGGGGGAATATAGTGAAAATAAGCTTAGTTCAAATTTGAACTTTGATGATGGATATCTCGAGAACGAAACGTTTCCGCCAAATAATTCTTTCAGATTCGTGATCAGCGCCCCAAAAACCCCCGTATACCAAATTTCGTCAAAATCGGAGTTGCTCCCATTTTCTAGAAAATTACCGAAACAGTATTCCTTAGCTGGACTAAATTTTCATATTTTTTTATTGGTAGGTTAGTTTTTAAATGTCCCCTAGAAAAAAATCGTTTGGCGAAAGATCACGTCGATTTTCTTCACATTTGCAATGATTGATTACTGTGCCTGTAGTTTCAAATTTTTATCGTCCGTTCTATTGTCGATTTACTTGGTATTGGCCTATTGGGAAAATAGGCTGCAAACATGTCCGCTACTCTTCGATAACTATTTCCCTGGTAAAACCATTTTATAATAGTGATTTTTTCTTGATTTAAGTAGTTCATTATTTAAGAATGATGTGACATTGATCTGACAACTTGAGAGTAAGAGGTTAAATCATTTTTCTAGTATTTTATTATAAACTTCTAATAATACAAGGCGGGTAAGAAGATAGGAGATTCGTAACTTATTTTAGCACTTTCTTCTAAATTAATTAGGGGAGCCAATATTGGACCAATTCAAAATTTACATGGGATTCCCTATGTCCCACTCGACGGAGTTACACCCGGTATAAGCAGTGTTTTATATTTTTGCAACTGTTCATCATTTTATTTTTATTTTAGGAATTCCAACATCATTTGTAAGAGACCGCCACTGACACAGCTTTCGTATCCAAAAAATGTGAAATGATTCCTATTGAGTGGGTAACAAGGCGTTTGGCAACCGGCTCTTTTCTAAAAAAGGAACCCAGGAGTGAAAGAGGGCTACAGATTTGCACCAGTTAAACACGAAACTTTCTTTAAAGATGATGCCAACCATGACCCACAATGGTCAGAAGAGCAAATTATTAGTGCTGAGTTTAAGGTTAATGGTGTGCTAATTGGTAAGTACTACTTTGTGGTATTTAGTTATAGTAGTAGATCCGAATACGAAGCGACAATCATCCATTTGTTTACCGGATAAAAACTGTTTCATATCAAACATCAGGTGTCAACTGAATTTTATTAGATAAGTCATAACTTCTAGAGTATTGGACATATGGACATATCAAAATGAGACTTGGTGTAAGTAAATGATGACGCGCTTGTGGCTGCTCCGGTTGTATCGGCAGCGTCGATATCCGGAGTTAAGCAGTGAAGTGCGCGCCCATAACTTGGATGGGTGACCGGGCCGTTCTCGGTTTTGGGCAACGGCACGCGGTGTTCTGCTCGGGGTGAACGAACGGACCGAGCAACAACCATCCAAGTTTTGGAATGAATGGTGTGTGAATGGGAAGGAGTAGGGGTCAAGGTACAATAAGCCTTCAGGCTGCAGTACACCACCTACGGGCGCGGTCGTCGGACCTGGGTGGGATGACCCCGAAAGGGCGAAAAAAAAGTAAATGGTATGGAAAGAGAAGAGTTGTCGCATATTTCTCACTTTTTGGTTACCGCCGATTTAACCGAAAATTACCCCAATTTTGAATTTTTAAATGGGACACCCTGTATATTTTAAGATTTTTGGATTCCTGAAGGCGGGAACAGACTAAGCAAACATTGTTGAGCAACAGTTGATCAACTTGTGAGTTCGCTCAATTTATACGTGTTGCTCAACAGTTGAGCAAGTGTTGACAAACTGTTGCATGATGTTTGCTCCCGAGGCGGTACATCAAAGGAAATGTTGACCAACAGTGCGTCAACAGTTTCTCCGGTGTATACGTGTGCAGACTTGTCAATATGCATTTAGTTTAATTTAGGCATTCGAGAGCGGTACATCGGCAGAGTTCGAGCTGATGTAGAACATAAAATTAATTGCGTTCTCCATGATGCTGATATGCGAATACTTTATAATTCACATGGGCAGTTTACTCCAAGAACAACGAATTTGCCACTACCAACTGTATCACCTGTCTCAAGTTCGCTCTCTTACGCACCAGCTCCATCTCCTTATTATACGAGTACATCAACAAGCATTCAACATCCTTCTGATCAAGATAGTCCAAATGAACATAGCTTTATTGACGCCCTAATTGGATCCCAAGCGGATAACTGTACAGACATTTCATAAAAAACTATGTTACGTTCTTATAATATTATGTTTTTATTTGATTAAACTAGGAAAAAGAATTTGATTTCTTTTCTTACCTGAATATGATCTGCCAATGCTTCTATAAGGGCTTCGCAAGTTTCAGGAACTATAGTACCAATAAGCTGTTTAGAAATTTGAAATAGATACATTAGACTGACATACGAATCTCCAGTGGCTAAAAATCTTAAAGTTATCATCAATCTTGTTTTCACGCATATGGCTTCCCGAAAGTTTGTATTTTTTTGGCAATTTTAGGTCCAATCATAACGATGAGACTTTCAAATGCGGTTGCATTAACACGAGTGAAGTTTTTGAACAGCATTTGGTCTTCCATTCTTAATTCTGGTAAAAAGTTCCGTTTTCTGTTTGCGAATATACTCTTTTGCCACCACCGACGCTTTCTGCACTTACGCGATTTTTTAATTTTCACTAATAAAAAAGTGCACCATGCGAGTAAAGCATCGTCTTCGTCGCACATTTTGGCTCGACTGAACGAACTTTTCAGCAACAAGGTTCGCCGATATTTTCCAACAATCATCGACGTTTGTTTGCCAACAGTTCATCAACTCTTGCTCAACAGTTGTTCAACTGTTGCTCAACAATGTTTGCTTAGTCTGTTCCCACCTTGAGACAATCCTAAATAGTAATTTGATATTGTGAAACTTTTTACGCCTACTTGATTTTTTGAGAGCCATTTGTAGTATAACATGTAGGTGGCCTTTATTTATGATATCCGATCGCAAAAATTGTTATCGTTAAATTCGTCAAAAAATCCTTTATTCGAAAAAGTGCTTGTCTAGAAGGGGTTGCCGTTAAAAATAGTTAGACACAGAAATGTCAATTTGCCAAATTTTTTTTTATCTTTGGACAATCCACGAAGGCTGAAAGCCTAAATACTAACGTACCGTGGGTGTCTTAAATTGTTTTATTTCTTGTCTTTTATATCAATTACTAAAACTTTGCGATTGTATTTTTCTAACATCAGCTGAGATCACTAGATTAATTTGAGCTCAATCATGGCCCCCTAGATGCAATATTAAAAATAGCTTTAAAAAATCAAGTAGGCTTAAAAACTTTTTATAATGTCATTCTGACTTAGAATTATTGTCCCTGGAATCCAAATGTCAAAATATAGAAGGTGTTCCATTTAAAAACTCAAGCCTGGACCCATTTCGGTCAAATCGGAAGTGACTGGAAAATGAAAAATATGCTAAAACTCTCCTCTGCTCATACCTTTATTACCTATACCAAAATTGAAGATACTGTATATTGGTTAGGCGGATTCATTTATTGGATGGTCTTTTTATTGGGTACACGCCTGGAAAGAATGGGACCGCTTCGGTCCTGGTCCCGGGGTATACGAGCTGACCTTGTTTAGCCCTATTGACCCCTATAAACTGGCCGATCGCCTGAAACAAAATAAAGAAAAACCCCCAAAAACCCAAAAAAATCTAATTAAACTAATAAAAAAAATCCTAATACACAAAAAATACTGCCATAGGCAAGCATATACCTGTGAGTTCCCTTTTCTCATATTCCTGAAAGATTACAATTGTTGAGGAGCAATTTATGTACACATGTAAAACATTGTGGTAAACTTGTCCGACAAAAAAGTGACGCGTTCGCCCAGTCCGACACCCGAAACATTTGACATTGACAGGCTAGGTTAAAGCGCTGCTTTCATATATGGTGGTATAAATATTCGTGGTAAAAGTGTTCTTATCATGATGTTAATTTCATTACTGGCCCAGGGACTATTTGGAGTTTTGGGAGAAAGGAAGAGACCTACACAGGCTGCAAGTTTCACTTTAGACACTCTGGAGGTGTTTAAATGAATAGATTAAGAAATTTTGGACTTTGGTAACTGAATAATAAAAGTAACTATTGTTAGCAAAATTATAAATGGGTTTGATAGAAAACGAAATAAGATTGTTTATGTGAAAAAGAAATTTAGGGTTGGTACTATAGACTTATTTAGCTTTATTTTGGTTAATCTTAGATGAGTACCATCTATAGTAACTTAAATATTATTTTTTTAGGTGAAAAAGAAGTTGATTATATGACAAGAGTTTCAATTTTGGTATTCGAAGTATTGGAAAAGGTATGGCAAACGAGAAATTGTGCCCTTATTGACATGAAAATCGAATTTGGTGTAGACTCTAATGGTAAGTTTTTTTTTTTAATTTTTAATTGATTTCCAGCACGTTCACTAAATACTAAAAATATTTCAATAAAAATCCTAAAAATAAGCTTAAATGCAGTTTTCAAGATAATGTGGATTAATTATTTTATTTACTCTTTACTAGTAAAAAATATGTTTTAAATAATATAGAAGATGTTTGTAAAATATATGTATAATATATTATTTTTTTCTGAATTATTTCAGTTAACTCATATTAAAGCTACATTTATCTTTGATAAAATATATAACCTGTTATTTTACGTTTTTGAGCAAGCAATTATTTAATTTAACTTGTTTTATTCTGGATCTTAAGTAATTCTGATTTACGATATTTTATTTATATCAAAAAATACATATAAATTTATGCCGATAACCCGGTGGACTTTTGTTTATCGTCGATTTAAAGAAAACAATAAATATTTTTTGATCCCCTGTTATGATGCAATAATAAATATATTTTTGTTGCTTTTCTAGATGTTAATCTGCCATGGATACATGCATATTCTAAAATAGATATCTTAAAATATCTTAATTTATGTAAAATATTTGAAAATTTAGTTTTTATTTAGTTTTACAAAATCTAATATAGTTGCTGGTGATAAATTTTTATTAAAATAATAAGGCAATCCTTTTATCATATTTATCACCTAAACTTTATTGAGTGTGAAACTTTTTATAAATGTACTTTTTAAAGTTTCGAATATTTGAAGAAAACACTGGTGTTTGACGACTTAAAATTAAATGCCCAAAATTTCCAAAGTAAAGCATTTGCCATCGTATTTTTTGAGACAATTTTTCAATAAAAGCCTTGTGCTAACAAACTTCTTTTATCCTGCTTAAGACACCCACGGTACGTTAGTATTTAGGCTTTTAGCCTTCGTAGATTGTCCAAAGATAAAAAATAAAAAATACATTAAGTAAATCATAAATATTTTTTTGTAACGCACAAATTATTATCCGCGTTTTAAAACCACTGAAAAACAGATTATTAGGTAAAAATCAATTTAAACAAAATATTATTTGGCTTTTCTCTAGAATAAAATCAAAAAGTTTATTCAACAAACTTTTATATACTATGAAGAACTATTCTGCTCTGACACAATATAATAAAAGTTATGATTACTGGAAAAGAAATAAAATAATGAAATATTTAATATTAAGTTACTTACAATACGAAGGTTTCAATCTATAAACAAGGTTCATTAGCACTCGGTTAAAATTATTTTAATCCAATAAAATAAAATCTTAACAAGACTCCAGACGAGAACTGGGCCAATGGTTGCGTCTCAAAAATGTAGTTATTAGTTTACCAAAAATGTGGTAAACAGTTTACCTAAAAACTTACTAATAAACTTGTTAGAAAACTGATTTTTTAAAATAAAAACCAACCATTGGTCCAGTTCCCGTCTGGCGTCTTGTTAAGATTTTATTTTATTTTATTGGATTAAAATAATTTCAACCGAGAGCTAATGAACCTTTTTTATAGATTGTATTATAAGTAACTTAGAGAGAGACACTTCTTAAGTGTTTTAGACTACAAAAAATTATGTTTTTACTACGTCTGTGCGGGCCGAAATACTGGATCTGACTCGGGTTTCTTTGAAACGCAGATCTCAATTGTGTTTTTAAATATTTTTTTTGTTGTAATTGGGTAATTGTTTGATTACTTGTTTGTTAATTAATTGTGTTTATTTTATAAAGTATTTAATCATTTTGTGACTCTTGCTTTATATTTCTTTTTATAAGTAGCATTTAGGGGTTTATAAACATATTTATTTAGAGCAAAATAACAAATGTTTAAAGCCCGATTTTGTATTTTTTCCGACTCAGACCACTCAGTGCCACTATGAACTCGTAATAACGAGCAAATTTCAAAATATAAAATAAGCAATTGAATCGCAAAATTGTAGTTTATTATTTATTATTTAAAAATCAATAGCATTTATTTATTGTAAACATAAATTACAAAATCTCAATAATTTATTAAACTAATTTAAGCAGGCGACAAGTGGGCTAAATTACATCACCCATTTCTTTATCTTAAAAAAGTAATTCAAGTGAAGCAACATTTAATTGTTACATATCCAACGTAAATTTATATCATACTCTTTAAAAAGGGATAACCTAACTGACCTCTGTCGATCATTGACGTAAAGAAATAAGATTCCACTAAGACCCCCTGCTATGTTGAAATAGTGATAACTTATATTTATTGTCCATATATTAGTGTTTATTTATAAGTAAATAAATTTCTTAATTTACTTTTACTAGTTCTGACTGAAAAATGTGCAAAATAAAAAATATACTGACATATACAGGGTGTTTTTTTAAATCTTTGGACAAACCACGAAGGCTAAAAGCCTAAGCGGGAGTTTGTTGACACGGGACTTAAATACTTGAAGATTTGGGGGGAGGGAAAGACCTCCGCGGGCAGCAGGTTCCACAACCTAGAAACTCTAGGGATAAAAGAACGAAAAAAGTGGGAAGTTCGGGGCCTGTCCAGTTGGACCGTATAGGGATGCATACGCGCGGAACCACGAGTTTCTCTGTTGGGAACCGTAAGTGGAGGAACTATACTAGACAATTCTTCAGAGCAGAAGCCATGAAAGTACCTATAAAAAAGCGATAAATCCCCCACAGCCCGACGATGTGCAAGAGAAGCCTTTCTGTAAGTAAAGGATCATTAATAAGACGAATTGCTCTTCTTTGAATAGAATCAAAAATGCTTAGGGTTGTGGGGGACGCCATGCCCCAGATATGAGAACAATATTCCAAGGGAGGTCGCTCATAAGTAGAGGATGAGTATTTGATGACTATTTTCGCGACAAGGAACATGATTGTGTTTTGGATGCAATAAAATGGACGAGATTTTTAGCGCCCCAATCCAATATTAAATTAAGATCCTGCGAAAGAGATATCTGCATCGCTCTGCTTTTGTTTTCCAAGTCAGGTTTAGTAATGGGTTTAGGAACCTGAAAACTGGAGTGAAGGGTACTATCGTCGGCGAAACTATGAATGGAATTAGTTGTGGACGAGAGAAGGTCGTTGATGTGAAGAAGTAACAATGTTGGTGCCAGAACTGAGCCCTGAGGGACTTCAGCATTTACTTGGTGAAAGCTTGAAGAATGACCGTCCACAATAACTGATATACGGCGATCCGATAGATAACTAAAGAGCCAAGTACAGAGTTAGTTGAAAGACCATAGGAGGGAAGTTTATTACGAAGTGCGGCATGCCAGACCTGATCCAAAGCTTTGGATATATCAAGAGCAACGATCTGGGACTGACCTAGAAACCCAAGGGACTTATTCCAGCAGTGTGATACGAAAGAAGATCTGCTGTAGATCTTTTGTGGCGAAATCCATACTGCCTGTCATGCAAATTTTTGTGTTTTTCTAAGTACTTAAGAATTTGTAAATTAATTAGTTTTTCCATTACTTTACAAACAACTGAGAGAATTAATGTGGGTGTTTCTAACTACGGTACAAAACTTAAGAGGGTGCTTTCTTACGTATTTTTATAAAAAACAAGTTTCTTTTTTATCAAAAATAGGCATTTTTCCTATATTCTAAGGTCAAAATTGTTTATTTTTAAATTTTACATTTAATTTCTACTGTTTAGGGCTACTTTTTAGAATGACTTAAAGTAGCTTCAATTTTTATTTCTCTAAAACGAAGCAAGATACGAAGAAAATACAAGAGACTAAAAAGTTTCACCTTTTATTGTTTCATCTAAAAAATGTATTTAAACATTAAAAAAGCCAGTGGCGTACTTGTTTTCTTAATAATACTGGCTGTAGTGCCTAGTAAGACGCCACTGGGTCTTATAGTCTAAATTTAGGTAGAGCTTATTACGTTAAATAACTGTACCGAATTTTCTTCAAATCGGTTAGAAGGTTTTTAAGATATTTACAAAATACCGACTTTTTTGAAGACTTTAACGCCCTGTATCTCAAAAATAAAGCGAGTCCGGACATATGTTTATGGGAACTTTTGTTTTAATAAAAAGACATAAAAAAATCACCCCTTATGTTTTGTACCGTAGTTAATACGACGTAGAAACACCTTGTATACTGAATTTTGCAAATTTAGGAACTTGCATGACATTAAAAAAATAAATAAAAAATACTTGAAGCAGTAAATTGAGAAATCTGGCAATACTGAATTTTTCTTTATCGGTTTTAAATATATCTAAGAGTTATATTTAAAGAATTTTGGAATTCCATTGTCTTTATTTTCGACAATGGAAGTCCAAAATTTTTTAAGTGTCACTACTGAATAATTTTTACCACATTCTGAGAGATATTTAAGAGATATGTAAAGAATTTCGGACTTTCATAGTCTTTATTTGTAATTATTCAAACAACGTTTCGGGCAGTCCTATCTCTGTCCATTTTCAGAATAAGTGACATTTATTGAATTATACGGATTGTAGCCATTTGTTGGTAGCCATCCTATTATCATCTCAAACGCATAACTTTCGAACAAACTTGTTTGTGTGTGTTCATCAGTACAAACACCAATGAAGAATTCCAGTACACATAGTACCAGTAGTTTAAAAACCCTGTCTGACCCTGTTATGTTTTTATTTTACTTTTAGGGAATATTATTGTCGCTGATGTCATTGACTCTGACAGCTGGAGATTATGGCCATCAGGAGACAAAAGACTGATGGTTGACAAACAGGTATACCGTAACTTAGCAACTGTGACAGATGCCGACCTTGATACTGTCAAAAGAAACTTTGAATGGGTTGCGGATCAACTGGACCATTTATTGCCTCCAAGGTGAGTTTTCTTAAAACTGCACACCCGCCTAGCGGCGGGGTGGTGAGCTAGTGGCAAATAAAATCTTTAACACACCCTGTATTTATGTTATTCATTTTACTTACAGCGATCACTTGGTTGTAATAATTATGGGCAGTCCCAGCGACAAAGATCATTGCAACAAAATCAGAAAATACTGCGAGGATTTGGGATTGAACGTTGAAATCAGAGTATCATCTGCTCACAAGACCACCGAGGGCACATTAAAAATTGTCAGCCATTATGAATCTTTGAATATCAAAATTGTGTTTATTGCTGTAGCTGGTAGATCTAACGGATTGGGACCAGTCATTTCGGGAAATACCGATTTTCCAGTAAGTATAAAGTTTGGGAGAGAGATAAGAAATTTTTAAATTTGTAGAGAATAAATAACAATTATTTGCTTTTTATTTTTTCTATTAGGAAAGAGAGATAAATATCCAGATTTTTCGAAAATACACTACTAAATGAGTATTTTCTGTCTTTACTCTCTTTATACACTTTATTTTGTATTAAAAAATCAATCATATAAATTGGTAAGATATTACTGTTTTTGCATATTCCTTGTTTTTTTTTTTTTAATGAAGAACATTTCAAGAATATTTTCTTCAACTTTTAGGTTATTAATTGCCCGCCTGTCACCAAAGACGATGTTGCCAGAGACATTTGGTCAAGTCTTAATGTGCCCAGTGGTCTTGGCTGTACCACAGTGGTCTATCCGGAAAGTGCTGCATTGGCTGCAGCACAGAGCATTTCTCTAACTAACTATATTGTATGGTCCAAGTTGAGAGTAAGAAGGTTGAATAACTACAAAACCTTGCCCCAAGCTGATGAAGAAGTTAGAAATAAGTAAACATTGAGCATATTGTCACCGTCCATTTTAAAATGATGAACAGAGTGCTATAGAAATGTCCTCTATATGATTGATAAATCAGTCTTCCTAGTTTTAGTTTTTTAAACGTTTTTTGTACCCTACTCATTTTGTTAAATAAAATTATTTATACAATTTTTTGGACAATTTTATTGGTATTTATTATTGTTGAAAATGTAAAAGAAAACAATCCTTGGAGATAAAGATTGTTAAGTGGAAAAAGAAAAAATACAGTAATTTCATAGGAAATCAAAATATATATCATAAGTGCCATACTATTTTCTAATGGTTTTTGTAATTTAGATTTAAACAAAATGGCACTAAATAAAAAAATTGCCATTTTCTAGATGTGATATCATACAATTTTTTTTACACAAAACAAAAATGGTTAACCATTTATTTTCTTTTAGGGACCTGTCTGCACGGGCTTTAAAAACACAAATTCTTTTATGCTAACGTTAAGGCCAGAGGCACCGCTTTCTTTTATCATAGTCGAAGCCTAATTAGTTATTGTTTGTATTAAAACATACAACACAAAAATCATAAATACATTGGGTAGAATAAAATTAAATGAAATATATTAAAGTAAATTCAGGGGCTACCTTACTTTTTAGAATTTACAGAGAAGCATAGTCGACTGCAGTTGTAAGGGGGTACCATACTTTTATTTCTCAGAAAAACATAGTTGTGTACATTTGCAAGGAAGGTACCGTACACGTAGTCACAGAGAAGCGTAGTCGACTGCATGTGCAAAGTGGGCAACCGTACTATTAATTCACAGAGAAACATAGTCGACTGCGGGGAGTACCCAAGATCGTTTAATAGGTAAGGTTGCCTCGTAAGCCTTTCAACATGGCGGACCATACGTCACATATGTATTTTGCTCATTATTTAAGTTTTATTGCTCATTAATTAAGTTTTTAACAGTGTAGTTTGTGTTTTTTGTCAATATTAAAGAAATACTTTTAAATACTGTTAATTCCAGTTATTACCGTAACTTCTTTATTTCCTATTAATAAATTATTGATTATTCTAGGTGATTTTTAAATATTGTATATCGTGCTCTTTCGCCCTCATAGCATTATCCGTCTAGACATCCTTGTTTGCTATGTTGGCGCCAATAAGGAACCAGCAGTGCGGTACATATGTGACGTAATGAGGCAACCTTACCTATTAAACGATCTTGGGGAGTACCGTATTTTAAACTACGGTAGCCCGCTTTAAAAATGTAGTCGACTATGTTTCCCTGTGAATTAAAACCTCGGTAGCCCGCTTTACAAATGTAGTCGACTATGCTTTTTGTAAGTTCTAAAAAATACGCTAGCCCCTCGTTTAGGTCAATCGAACATGGTTGTGTGTAAAAGGAAAAAGTAAATAAACTTTTGTGTAAATACAAGAAAGTGCAAAGGGTAAAATTATGTTAAAAGATCGAGATGCATGATTTTTTTAATTTAAAGAAAACATTCAAATAAGTAGTATTTAAATTAAGTAAATTGCAAATCCAAAATAACGACCGTATTCACCAAGCTCTGACAAATATTTTTCAGACTGATAACCTGCTTTTTAAGAAGGCTATCACTCGCTGATAAATATTTGTCAGAGCTTGGTGAATACGACCGTAAGTATTCTATATTAACAGCCACTTAATACTTCTTTGTTTGTTCACAACATAGCTCGACAGCGTAGAAAAATAAATAACAATTAATAAACAAAAAAGTCAACAACTAAGAAACTGAATTCAAGTATTCATGTTGTTGGTACAGAATGGGGGAGAACAGATCGAGTTTTTGATTTGGGGGACGATTCGTTTTCTCATACATCTTGAACTATATTTTGTAATATCTTAATTGTTTTGTATGCTCTTATTTACATGTTTTCAAAGATGCGTCTTATTGACTGGCAATACAAATGTGCATATTTAGGATCTTTGGTTCCTGGTTAATTAATGGTGATCAGTAGGCTTACTGGAAAATTCGTTCGAATTTCTAAACTTTTTTCTCAGACTACGTCCGCTGTACGGTGGCTGGGAGCAAGATCGTTTGACTAGGTAAGGTTGTCTCGTAAGCCTTGCAACATGGCGGACCATACGTCACATATGTATTTTGCTCATTATTTAATGAAGTTTTTAACAGTGTAGTTTGTGTTTTTTGTCAATATTAAAGAAATACTTTTAAATACTGTTAATTCCAGTTGTTACCGTAACTTCTTTATATCCTATTAATAAATTATTTAACAATGATTATTCTAGCTGATTTTTAAATATTGTATATCGCGCTCTTTCGCCCTCATGGCATTATCCGTCTAGACATCCTTGTTTGCTGTGTAGGAACCAGCAGTGCGGTACATATGTGACGTAATGAGGCAACCTTACCTAGTTAAACGATCTTGGGCTGGGAGCACACATGCTCGTGAGAGAAACCGGTTATATTTGGATATAACTTGATGTGCATATCAAAAGATAATATTTGTGTATCTAAGGCTTTGATACGGCTTAGAATCGGCTGTTTTGGAGCCTTTCCAAAAATGTGGATAGCTTTTTATTCCAACTAAATTATCTAGGGTGTAAGTAGTGTAGAGGGGTTGCTCTGCCTTTGTTAGCTTTGACATAAGGTTAGGCCCTGCTGGCTAACGATGCAGAAAAAATGTAGCAGTTTTATTTAAACAACACCTTGTGTAGTAGGTATAAAATATAATATAATGTATTATACCATAATAGTCATTTTAAGACGTATTTTACCTCTAGTAGGTATATGCTCCAATGTTGTTACTATTTTAATGCCAAACACAAATAACGTATCTTTTTAATATATCCCTATTGCTTATCGTTTGTCTTTGAAGACTCCCTAATAACTGTGTACAAGGTTGCCTAAAAAGTAAACTTAGCCTAAGTTTATTTAAAAGTAATGTGATTTTTGTAAACCAAGAAAAAGTTTAGTTTTTAAAAGAAATGTCTCAAAAATTCACATTCGTAGTGCCTCGGCCTCAAATAGAGTTAGACCATTAGCTTCAACTGAACGATATCATAAAATTTTCACTCCAGGCGAGCTTGTATTGGATGGGGCCGACACAAATTTTGTAAGGTAAGTATATTTTGGTCTTTTTGCAATAATACATTTATTATTAGTTAATAAGGGGCTGTAATATTATTTTAGAGGTCATGGTACTTATGAGCAAGAGGGAAACCTGAAAGCATCGGTTGCAGGTGTGAAAGTGAAAGTAAACAAACTAATTTCAGTAAAGCCATTAAAAAGCCGATACGATGGTCAAGTAGGTGAAGTACTGGTTGGTAGGATAATTGAAGTACAACAGAAACGTTGGAAAGTAGACACAAACTCCCGATTGGACTCAGCATTGTTGTTATCATCAGTTAATTTACCTGGGGGTGAGCTGGTAAGTTTTATTTAAATGGAAGGTATGATACCAATCTAATATGTAAAAGGCCCTCGATTGTAAGTGGGTGGTCTGTTGTGGCCTATACTTACATTTTTTCCCAAAGGTGTTTTAAATTATTTATAGTGCTAATAAGCTTGCCTAGTGATAACTTTTGTGGTCCTTATATTATTTTGGTGACCTTGTTCTAAAAACCTTGTTAAAAATCAGGGTATTTTTCTAGAAACCTGCGGCAACTCCGATTTTGACGAAATTTGGTATACGGCGGTTTTGGGGCGCTGATCACGAATCTGAAAGAGTTTTTGGCGGAAACGTTCTTGAGATATTCATCATCAGCTTGAAATTTAAACTAATCCTATTTTTACAGTATTCCCCCTTCTTTTGCACACAATTCTTCATTTAAAGGTAAAGTGGCACACAATATTTGATTTTCACCTTTTAAAACCCAGTTTTTATGTATTTTACATTATTTTTGCATTAAATTGCATAGCTATACTTTGAATCATTTCAATTCCAGTGTGCCATGAAGCCCTATGTGTATGTATGGTTGCCGCATTATCAAAGAAAAGCCACGCAATTTAATGCAAAAATAATGTAAAAACGTAGAAAAACGGGGTTTTAAAAGGTGAAAATCAAATATTGTGTGACACTTTAGCTTTAAATCAAGAATTGTGTGCAAAAGAAGGAAGAATATAGTGAAAATAAGCTTAGTTCAAATTTGAATTTTGATGATGAATATCTCGAGAACGAAACGTTTCCGCTAAAAAATCTTTCAGATCCGTGATCAGCACCCCAAAAATCCCCGTATACCAAATTTTGTTAAAATCGGAGTTGTCGCAGGTTTCTAGAAAATTACTAAATCAGTAAATAGCAAATTATTCAAAAATTAAGGTTTATTTGTTAGACTGGGATAAAAAAAAGATATAATTAAAATTTTTTAAATGATACTGTAAAAATATCGGTTAGGTCACACTATAAGGAAACACTGTAACTTAAATGTTTTGCATGTTTTATTTATTTATATGGTGAAACACGGTTTAACAAATCAAATTAAAAGCGGAAAATCGCAAAAAACTTTTAATAAATGCATAAAAATTTGTTTAAATATGAAAATCACACAAAATTTCATAGTTTAGTTTACCGTCGTAATTAATGTTAGAAGTCTTTGAAGAACCGGTGTTGCCAAGTTGTTTATCTTTATAAGATACATCAACTTTGTGTCGTTTTAAATTTGTGTTGGGGTTAGGTGAACAGGTTAGTTTTTGTTAGTCAACGCCAGTTACTTCTGCTGAGTTATGCTTGGTTTTGGTAAGTTCTGGTTAGGTTTTGTTAGTTTTATCTTACAATATTTTTTATTTGGGTTTAGGACTAATATACCTGTATGGCAACACTGTATGAATTTTGCGACTTTAAACATATTTTTAATAGAAACAAAGAAAAACCCGCATTTTTTTCGTGAAATGTATTATTTGAGAGGCCCTTTTTTGTTTAGTTTTGAAAAAAGTGAAAATCGCGTTTCCGTATAGTGTGACGGACCCAAATAATCTTTTATGATGATAACAAAAAATAATGTGAAAGTTAGATCCCTTAATATTAATACTAAACAAACTATCATTGTGACTAGCAGTTTTTGACAACTATCTTTTTATGCAAAACTTGCACATTGTTGGTCTGAATGAATTTAACCATTACACATTCCCAAAGAAAATTAGATTCTCTACAAAAAATTCTTTTTCGAAAAATTTTCATCAAATAAGCTGATTCCGTGTACTTGGGCTTTAAACATTAAACTAATTTTTCAATTTGGATTTTTGATGTGGTATTAAAAAGGTCTCTTGAGATTTTTCAATAAATTTTCTCCTTCAAAAGTTATTCGACGTTGAAGTTGGATTCAACTTCAATTTCGAACAAATTTTAAAGGAGTGAATTTATTAAAAAATTTAAGAGACCTTTTTATAGGGCGTCAAATTTTCTTTGAAAGTATGTATTTTATTTATTCAAATATTGATAATTGTAGTAGTAACACATATCCAAACAAAATTAAAAAAATAGTTTCATGTTCAAAGCATGATTACATGGAAACAGATTATTTGACGACGATTTACAAAGAGAGCATTGTTGGGAATTTAATTTTCTTTAAGAATGAGGTGAAATTTTTCAGATCAACAGTTTGTGGGTTCTGCATAAAAAAAGAATGTTGTCAAATACTGTTAGTTGCGATGATATATTTCTTTGTATTAATATTAGAGGCTCTAATTTTCACAATATATTTTTTATCATCATGACTGATATTCTGACAGTATCATTTAAAAAACAAAGTATTTAGTTTTTTTGTTCCAGTCTAGTAATTCCAGTATTTTAGTCTCTGCTTCTAATACTTAAATGATATTAATTATTTAAGTAGAATATTTTATTTTTATAGAGAAGACGATCGGTAGAAGATCAACATATGATGAGGCAATATCTCCAAGAAGGAGATTTAATAAGTGCTGAAGTTCAAAGCGTTTATAGTGATGGAACTCTTTCCCTGCATACTAGAAGTTTAAGATATGGAAAGGTAAGAATGCCATAGAACTGATATACTTGAATAAGTTAAAGGTGACTTACATTAAAAAAATAAACATTTCAGAACACACAACAATAAATATACTTCTTTATGTTAATGAAATTTGGCATGATGTTTCACTATAGAAGTTTTAGTTGGTTAGTTAACTGCCTATTTTAATAATCTCAGATAAAAAACTTTTAATGGAGTTGTTACTTATTTTAAATTGAATTATTAGCATTAAAGAAAAAGTGACCAAATCTATTAAATATCTTTTTTTTTCAGTTGGGTCAAGGTATTTTGGTGAAAGTTTTTCCATCCTTGGTTAAAAAAGCAAAATTCATTTTCACAACTTACCTTTTTGGTGTAAGTTTAATTTTGGGTAACAATGGTTATATTTGGATAAGCCCACCTCTTAATACAAAAGAAGAGAGTGAGGGAGCTTTTGTACAAAATTTAGAGGAGGTAAGTCATGTTATTGTTGGAAGCCTTGGGGAGGGGCCATCAGGTAGACACAATCTACACTGACTTCTCCAAGGCTTTCGACAGGGTGAACTTTAAGATTCTTTTGGCAAAGCTTCTAGGTTTGGGCTTTTCTCAGGGACTTATTAAATGGTTAGGTAGTTTTCTTACAGGTAGAACGCAGGCTGTGAAGATTAATAATAATGTCTCAAGAGTATTTGAGGTTACATCTGGTGTTCCCCTAGGGGTCTCATTTTGCTTTCCTTCTGTTTGTGTTATTTGTGAACGATCTGACCGACGTATTACGTCATTCAAAGGGTCTAATGTTTGCTGATGACCTAAAAATTTACAAAGTGGTTGAGACGTAGAGGACGGGACGCAGTGGAACTTAAGGAGAATCTGAATGCGCTCTGGCAGTGGACACAGTCGAATCATCTGTTTTTAAATATAAATAAATGTTATTATATTAGTTTTTTCGAAGTCGTGAAAGAATTCCAACAAAGTACTCAATAGATAATGTGGATTTGTCCTATACTAAGACTTCAAAGGATCTTGTGGTGTCTGGTTTGATGAAAGGCTAACTTTTGTTGAGCATGTTTCCAGGGGGAGTCTTAAGGGAATGAGAACGTTGGGATTTGTATTGAGAACTTGTTCTCAATTTTCAATTGAGACAATAAGAAATCTATATTGTTCAGTTGTTAGATCGAATGTGGAATATGTCACCGTGATATGGTCTCCTTTTTATCACAACCATAAATATATGATTGAACGTGTTCATCACAAATTTTTAAGATTTGCTGTTTTTAAGTATGGTCTGTGTATGGAGAACTATCATAGAGTGGACATGTTGAATGTGTTAAGGTTGGCAACACTTGAGAAGAGGCGACTCATGTTTGATGCATGTGTTATTTTTAAATTGATACTGGTATTACTAATTGTTCTCAGTTGCTGGCTTTGAATCGATTGAATGTTCCTAATAGATTTTTACGACATGTGGACTTATTCTACATTCCCTCCCATTCAACAAACTATGGTGCACACTCCTCTATAGATAGAGCTATAAAATACTTAAACTCTTTGGATAAAAACATTCATATTTTTGATTGCAGTCTCTCTGGCTTTAAACGAAGACTTTTGTGATAAATAATGTGATACTGAATAATTTTATATATATATATGTATTTTTTTAAAATTTATTGTTCTACTGTAATTGTTCTGAAATGTGATCCTTTAGCTTTATTTAGTTTTTTTTAAGTATACTTATATTTTATTGTTTTTTCGATCATCTCTTTGTTATTATATTTATATTGTTAACTTTTGTAAAATGGGCTTACCCGTAAATTTTGTAATAAATAAATAAAAAAAAATATATTTTTTAAGTGTAAATAGTTTTCCATGTTTTCCATAAATATAGGTGTTTACATTTTTAAGGATCTTTTTTAAAATCATTTGAATAAATTAGTAAATGCTTTTAGATTATACCGAAAGATACAAGAGAAGCAATGTCTAGAGTGAGAAATTGTATCTTAGCACTGGCTCAGAGTTACATGATGCTGTTCGACACAAGTATAGTTTTTGCCTATGAAGAATCAATGAAGTATTCAGTTCCGGAGTTATTATTACCTGAGTCGATGGTAGATGTCGCTTTGCTTACGCAACACAGGCTTCGTATGATGGAGGATTATGAGTTTTAAGTGTTCTAGTTTTCATAAGGGTAAATAATTTATATTTAACAATTTATTTTTTTTAAATAAAATTCTGTTTTTAAACTGTTTATAGAATTATGTTTAATTTTTACACTTGCGTTAATTTTTACAGTTGCGTACATTTCTTCAAAATAGATACAAAGTTTCATTAAAGCAATCCAACGTGATCAGTGTCTACACTTTTTTAAATCTGGTAGAAACTGTCAAAAAATGTTTAATATCTTATTTTTGAAAGTTTTTATGCTTACTTGGATGAAGGGGCATTAAGCTTAAACACTAAAAAAAAATTCTTTATTATCAAATATTTCTACTAAGTTTCGTGTATGCAATCCAACGTGGTTAGTGTTCACACTTACTTATATGTTATAGAAACCGTTGACGTCACAGCCGCGCTTGCCAATATGGCAAATGTCGCAACCTTATCTTATCAATCAACTTTGGTAGGCTCCCCTACTACTGCGCACACTCAAGAACCCAAAATGTGTGTGCCAAAGCGCATAAACCTACTTTTCGATTATAACTTTTGAATCGAGCAACCCTTCCCTTTGCAGAAGGATAAATGTCACAGAATCCGCCATGTAGGAAATTAAAAGATATTATCAAAATACAGTATTTTTATTACTTTTTATTTTATAATTAGGTACATAAAAAGTATAAAAGTAGATTAATATTGCAAGTACATAAGATATATCAACTACTACAGATCTGCATTATTGATGTTATTACTGTATATATACATTTAGCTCTAACTAAGCAATTAAATATCTCCTAAACGGGAGTATTAAAGTATAATAAATTATAATAAATAAACTTAGCTTACAAAATATCGAGGAAGATAGTGAAGCAAAATTCTTAGCGTCTTACCGTTACAAATGCTTTTGAAAAATAAACAAAGTTAGACAATAAAAAAAAATTAATGAGCTCATTGTAAGAAAAAATTCCAAAAAAAAATCGATAAAATTATTATCTTAAATATTTTTATCGTCCAACTTAGGCAAGATCACTAAAACTGGTTTTACACTTATCAAACTTCTTGTCCAATATTTGATACAATTTGTTTGAAGACAGAAGTGTAAATTAAGAAATTATTCGACAAACTTCTTTGAAGCAAATGTCTGGGTAAAAACCAAACACCACACCAATCACAATAAAATTGAGGATTATTAGTTGTCCTAGTTGTCAAATGTCAATTTTTAATTATTTGGGTTGGTACTTTGGAAGTTTTTAAATCAAATATTGGACTGACTGACTTGTTTTAATCCTTCAAAGAAATTTGACAAGGCGACCTTGAATTTATTTGATATTAAATTTTTTGTTTTACCTTATCGAATTTATTCAAGGTAATCTTGGTCCAACTTATTTGACAAGAAGTTTGATAAGTGTAAAACTAGCTTAATAAGTTTTTATATTAATTAGAAGTCGACCGGTATTAAACAAAAATAATGTTGATTAGCTTTAATTCCAAACTTTTGATTCCAAATTATAAGTCTTGTAGAAACTAGAAACACTTTACTAGTCTTATGTAAATAAGAGTTTATTATTGTCTATAAAACAGTTAATTTTTATAGCTACAGCAACATTTTGATAAATCCTTTCTCTGTTCGGTATGTGAATGAAT
Organism: Listronotus bonariensis; assembly: GCA_014170235.1. Lineage (NCBI taxonomy): Eukaryota > Metazoa > Arthropoda > Insecta > Coleoptera > Curculionidae > Listronotus > Listronotus bonariensis. Next base: position 51,777 of record JACEGR010006945.1, read on the forward strand.
TAATAGCGCCATCTAGTGTGATTTATTAGCTACTATTGGCATGTCTTTGTATTACCCAATACAATTAAAAATAAAGAGCAGATTAAACTTACTTATTATTTGGTTAAACGATGGTATTTTCATAAATCGATGTTTAAACTCACTGACTTTTAACGTTTTATTTAATATAATAATAATATTTATATATTTATGAAATCTTAGGTTGTAATAATGGTTTAACATAGATTAAGGTGCTAAAAATAGTACAAGCATTGACTACTTGTCGCGCATACGACCTGGTATGTTCAGACTACATAAGTACTGTAAAGGTCAAAGCACACTAGGCGCTCAGGCCAATCAAATATTTTACATGCTTTTAAAATGAATGACCTTGAATTGAATTTAAATAGCATATAAAATATTTGATCGGTCAGTGAGCGTACCAAGACCTGAGTGAATAGTGTGCTTTGACCTTAAGAAACCATTTTTCTTTTACTTGTACAACCATTTTTTTAAACCTATAACAGCCAATAAATATTAAACCATTAATATCGGTAGACCCCAATATGTTTCATCTGTAACGGTAAAAATCAATATTATTTTTCAAAAAGTTGAAAGATCCCACCACCTATAGAGAACCTACACCAGTGCCCGAAAATGTATGTTGTTATACTTAAAAAATGTCTAATATCATTTACTGAGTCTTGATAATGGGAGCTAGTTCCCAAAATGCCTTAAAAATATTGCTAAATTTGTCTTATTATTGCTTAAGTAATTGTTTTATACAACTAATAGCCATTTTAAATGGTTAAATTAATAGGTTTGGGTGTCTTAAAAACTAATACAGGATGTTTTAGCAAAAAGTGACAGATTACACAGAATCGTTTATTTTCATCCACATTTTTCCATTACTGTAGCGAAATTGACCAATTTTATAGCAATTTTAATTGTTGAGAGTTAGTTAAGTTTTAAAAAATTATACAGTTGATAATTAGAAATGTGTGTGTGGATCAAATTGAAATGTGTTGATTATCATCTGCGGTGGAAAATATATTGCGAAAACACCCCGTATTTAAACGTTTTAACTAGAAACAATGTTTTATAAACATCACATGGATACATTTTTTTTTTGTTTTGGGGGTATGTTTTTAAGATCTATCGTTTGCTATATTAAAAAAGTATTTCGCTTTTGTTATATTTTTTTTTTGCGGTATATATATATACTATTTAAATGTAAGTATTTTCTGTATACTAGAATGCTAAAAATCCACAACAATTATATTCTCCTGTGATTTTTTTCAAATATTTTTTAAAACTAAAAATGTACTGAAGGAAATATTTAAATCATGTGTAATTAAGACTCGTTAAAAATTGTTATTAAATTTTCAATTTAAAAAAATGCCTTTCAAATGTTGTGCAAAAACTTTTAACAAAATATAAATAAAGAGAATAAAAAGATATAAAAAAATATATTGCAGGTTTTGTAGAAATCTTGAGTATTTCACTAAAATTAGTGTTTTGATAGATTTTAAAACACATACTCCTAAATACCGTACATAAGTAACACAGAAAACAAAACCAGATAACACATTTATCTACCAAATCATGATAACAGATAATAATTGAAAATCCAAGTTCAAGAACGTTTTACATGGCCGAAATTTAACCCAACTAGTGATAACATGTCATCAGTGTATTAAAATACTTTTTAAAAAATATTTTTTTCAACTAATATAAGTCACTCAATATAAAGGAACATTTATATTAAAAATTATCGGTTGAAAAACATCTTAAAAAAACATGTTTTTATTAATTAAAGTATTGGTCTATTTATATTCGATTAATATTATTATCTTTCTGTTCCAAGCAGGTTTCTGTGTTATTATAAGAATATTAAACAAATTTTGGGGTTATATCTTGCCAATTCCCCTTCGCGTTTGTTTATCTTATTAAATATTTACATTGGTACAACCCCACAATTTATTTGCACCATAGATTCTTGTTAAAGTTAATAATTAATCGTTTTTTTTGTATAAATAATTCTAATATCAGAGTAACATTAATATCCTATAAGATGTAGTACAGTTTAGTATTGCCGCTGATTCAAAGAAGGTACTAATGAGTAAAATACCGCGGTATTTTAGTGTGACGAATGAAAAATATATCGATATAAGCTACCATCTCTATTAGGAATGGTGCTTGATTATCGAAACTGTGATGTATCGATATATGCTTCCATCTCTATTAGGGATGGTGTTTAAATATCGAAACTTTTTAAAATGCGATAGATTTGATACATCGATATCTTTTTCTGTCCCTAAGCACTGTTTTAAAATACCAGGGCATTTTCGTAAGTAAGCACCCGAAATGTCCATTGCACTAAATTCAAGCCACGTGTTTTCCTGGGTTAAGCCATTTCTTCATGTAATAGCAGAACAGAGTTGTGATGTATAGAAGGACTAATAATGCGCAGGTGACTCCTAACGCTAAAACAGATGTTTTCGTCGGACATGGCTCGATGATCGTGACAGTTTTATCTGCAAAAAATGACAGTTATTAGAAAACTACAAGACATTTTAACAAACTTGGTAAGGTATACAGGGTGTCTCAGAAAATGTAGGAATCTTTAAAATTCATATAGAACGCATAAAAATTATATAACAAGTTCTTATAATTCATTTTCTAAAGGCCTCATTTACAGAGATATGTGCTCTTAAGAGGCTTCACTGAAAAACGAATTTTTCTTAAATAACTTTTATAATACTTGGTACAATAAACAAACTTTTAAATATGATAAATATTAGTTAGCACTCCTGAAAATAATGTTTCTGATAAACATTGGCATTCTATAATTCGCCAGGGGTGAACTAACCCTAACAGTAGTGCTAATTATTTTTATACCCTGTATATAAGGAAATAAAAATATAATTTTTGGGTACCTTTTTTTTAGGTTAGGGTTTCTTAAATTAAATTATTACTATTATTATCATATTTATTTTCACTCCTTTATTATACAGGATGTACAGTGCATCCAATTTAACTTGTCCACATTTTAAATGTCTATAACTTTCTTATTTCTTAACTTAAAAAAATGATCTAAAAACCAACTTGTACAGTGAATTATCAAGTTTTTTTTCTGTCATGAAGACTACCCAAAACAATTAGATTAACAGATA